>JBAMJV010003703.1:0-74991 GCA_037951105.1 Echinarachnius parma
ACAGAAGGCATTGTTAGATGGTAGGTGTCTAGCAATGCTTGTAGCATTCATTGATAATTTCCAAAACACAAATAATTGCTCACATAAATGAAAGACAATCATTGATAATTGAGTTCACAAATAATTACTCATCTCAATCACATGAAATTCAAGGTAAAAATATTATGTATGTTTCAGTTTCACAATTACATTGTGCTGAAGAAGTACAACAGTCAATGAAATAAAGCCTTAAAGGTTTTTGTGAATATTTATAGCAACCATTGGAAAGAAATACTTTGCCAACAGATTCATTAATTTAATTGTCACTATGTGACTTAAAATGTACATTTGTAAATTCATGTTTGTTCCAATTACCAGACAATGAATTTTGTAGAAGTACATAGTCTATTAAGCTTAAAAGTGTTTGTGAATGTTTGTAACAGTCATAGAAAAAGCAAGACACTGCCAACAGTTTTCTATCTTAACTTGTTTTTCTATGTCACAAAGTGACTTTAAATTTGTCATTTGTAAATAAATGCATCTTTCATTGACACTATTTGTATTTTGTAGAAGTATGAAATCTAAGCCTCAACAATCTAAGAGCACCAAGACAATAATACACTGCCAAAGACTTATAGTTTGTTTCTGTAATAAGTGACTTAAATTCTGCTTTAGCTTAGTTGCAAAAGGGGCTAAATCCACTGTCCATAAACATTGAGTTAGCGATATCAGTACATTACTAAGCTACGTAACTATGTAGAATCCAAATTTTAGGACAATTTACTCACTCAAAATCAAAATATAGAAAGTTCAATTTTCATATTCCCATAGGCATGTGTACAAAGTTTGAAAAAGAAACCTGCTTTACTCCAAAGTTGAAAAAGTGGATCTAACCCCTTTTGCAAATGAGCTCTTCTATTTTTGTAAATACATAATATGTTTTATTTACATGCTTGTATTTAGTAGAAGTGTGTTGCCTAAGACTTGTCTAAGGTTTTTGTTAATATTTGTTACAATTATACAAACAAAATGCTGCCAACATGTTTATGTTTTTGCTGCTACAGTATGTCATAAAGTGCCAATGCCATTACATTTGTCATTTGAATATAATATGTGCAATAAGTTAGAAAATATTAGATTTCTTTTTTTCCCTGTTAAAACAAAAATCACCCTTCTAAAGGGCTTTGTTCAATGTATATAGAAGTGTCACAAAGTGACTTTTAATTTGCCATTTCATTATGCAATGATATATATAATGGTTAAATGTGTTATCCATATTCTTATATATGGAAAGGAAGATGAATAACTGAAAGTCGTTCAGGGGCTCGTTTCATTAAAAAGCTAGGGTGCAATATGGGGTGCAATTATCTCTGTGTTTTGTACAGAGCATCGATATAGCCATTGGAAATTTAGGAGCCTTAGAGTCTGAACGCATCTCACAACGTACATATAACAAGCCCCAGATTCATAATTACTTCTAAATATTGTTTAATTGGATAAGCCAAAAAAAAAAATTTGTCTAACTTTTGTTTTAATATTTCTTGCCTTATTCTTCGATAAATGAATGAGGGAACATAATTTATGTTACCATATTTCAAAATGTTCTTTGAAATCAAGCTTGTCTTTCAAACGATGAAACCATGTAGTTTTCTTAAAGCGTTTTTATTCCTGTTCATGAAGTATTTTACTTGTTTTATAGTTATCGTGATTAATACTTGTTTAATATGATTCATTTTTTCTGTGTAAAATAGGTCTGAGGAGCGAAGCTGTATAAGGTACAAGCGTTCAGGGTAATAGTGTACCACCAATTTAAAGTGGTGACTTCACATTCTGTCTTTATAACATATTTATGCTTTTGAACAATTTATCCTTTGATTTGGGCTTTTGATGGGGGGTTGGAGCTGGCCGATTGCTTTCTTAGCAACCGCTAGGGATTATATATTATATGTTTGGCTTGCCTGACATTGTTTCGAACTAGTTACCCATGGCAATGAATGGCTATGATGTCATCTTTCAGTACTCTATTATGAACAAACAGTTTAATACGAACATCTTACTATATATATATAACCATCTGTTTCACATATTTAGTGTTAACCCTTTGAACCCGAAAGGCCAGAATACCGGCCGAGCAGAGAACGTGCAAATACCCGAAAGGCCGGTAAACCGGCCTGAAATCATGTGACTGTATAACTGTCAGGTGACCCTAGTTATAATGACGTCATCCTCTTGCTCTCTATTCTACGTTGTGTGTAGATCCCCGTGTGTATTTCAGCATATCGTTTTAGTCGAGTACGGCTTGGATTTGTAACCTTTGAACGACCACCAGCATGACCAGCTGTTCCATCAGCATCCCAGCCTTCTGGTACACTATTCGGTGTCCGTTTCGTCTTAAAAATCACTACTTTGACAAGTCAAAGTAGTGATTTTGAAGACGAAACAGACACCGAAGAGTGTACCAGAAGCTACACAATCTCAGCCCTGTCAACAAGCGGGCAAGGTAAAGGCTGGGATGCTGGTCGAACAGGTGGTCATGCTGGTGGTGGTCAAAGTAAACAAAGCCATGGGGGCGTGGCACAGTCAGTGAGTGAGGTAGTTGTTTTTATATCTGTTATTATTGTAATTATGATCATTATCAACATCTAAATTTCTCTGTACATTATTTTTATTCTTGCAAATTAAATAAATGAGTGATAAGTAGATAAGTAGATACAATATTCATTCATCTAGTAAAATATGCTTAATGTGTGAAAATAATGCAGGGTCAGGGTCACGACCTCCTGAAATGATGCAGGGTTCAAAGGGTTAAACACTTCATTCTTTTCAGACACCTTTTTGAGATTTTTTCACTTTTTTTGGAAGAATTTCTTTTCATATAGTGTGCTCTAACATCCATTTCATTCTAACACACTGGTTTTGATTAGTTATTTATTTGAATGTTAATTTGCCTTGTTTCATTGTTTTCATTTTACACTTGCACATTTATTTAAAAAATAATTTACTCATGAGATTAAAAAAATACTTTGCAGTGATGTGATAAAATTATGATGCAACTCAATTAAACTAGATATTTGTTATTTCATAATATATAGAGTATAACAAACAATTTTTCTTTTGCTACCAATGCAAATAAATTTATTTCAGGTTTTTACATTCCATGTTGTCCACATTTTCCACATCCTACATTCTTTCATTGCACTGACAAAGTAATAAACATTTCATTCCTTAATCACAACTTGTTTTTATTAATACTTTATATTATACTTTCATTTGAAAGTGGCATATATAACATCTATTAATACCATTCTTGCCTTCAATTTTTGTTGTCGTTATTTTTTTCTTCAATTTTTTAAATTCAAATTAAAAACTTGATGGTCACTTGCAAACTATTTTGATCTTTTCATTCATCCCCATAAACAATGCAACAATTAAGGCCCAGATGAGTGATCTGATACACATCAATGCAGTTTTTAAATTATTTGCCATGGAAAATATCAAATAAATAAAGAAAATAAAAACAACCAATGTATTTTGAACTGGTAAAAACAGCAGTTTCAACATTGCTGATGTTAAAATATGATCATTGGAGCGAAGAGGACCAAGTTGATTGAAGTTCTAAATTGTAACCATTCCATTCAGATTCTTTTTGTGAGACTTATATTGACTTCTTGGAAACTGTATATGCATCACCTTGATCTAAAATACCTTGATTTCAGTCAATCTTTAAAATTTGTGTATTTTCTGTTATTTTCTGTTATAATTGGAGCTATCACACCTTGATTTGAGTAATTTATCATTTGTAATATCTATTATCTGTTCTCATTGTTGGATATTGAAAACAAATCTGATATGTCATACCATGATTTCAATACATTATTTTAAACATTGTTATGCAGTCAACTCTGCCTAAGTCGAATCTCTTGGGACTGAAGAAATAGCTTCGACTTAGACAAAATTCGACTTTATGAGGGGTTAAAAACAATACAATATAAAGAGAAGAGGACTTTAATAGACCTTCGACTTAGGCGATTATTCGACTTATGCGACTTCGAATTAGGTAGAGTTGACTGTATATAATATTTCTCTTCTATTTGTTGGATATTGATGAGATCGGATTTATTATACGATTTTGAGTATATTATCTATATAGTTGGATATTGCTATGAAAGTTGTTTCTTTTTTTTCCGTAGAGATTTGGGGCATTAGAAGAGATTATACAATTAAATAAAATGCAGTAATTGTATGTTCAGTTGTTTGTTTCTTTATCTATAACTCAACTTTGTCAAATTCAACCAAACTCGCTTGGAGCTTTCACACTTCTCTTCTACCTTGTTGTTTGACCTATGGTAAACAAAAGAATAAAATGGGTTTTGATTTTAGGAAAAGTCTCCCTAATTATGAAGATATCTATTATTGAATGAAAAGTGTTCCAGAAACGCTTTTCGCTCGTAGCCAAAGCCGATAGGCAGTAGATAATAAAATCTAACATCTTCTTTTTCTATGAAATTTTCACTCATCATTGAAGTCTCAGATATCACTTTTGGAAAATATTTTGAAATGAATGGATTACTTAAATTAATTTTATGGAAAGTTGATTTGGACAAAAAAAAACCTGGGAGCATCACACGTTTTGAATATCAAGTCCATGGACAGTTCATATTTATTAATGTGTTAATCGAGTTGATTTGTGGCTTAATGTTTTGTAATTAATCTAAACGGACAAGTGTTTCTTTTTCCTTGGAATGCAATGACTGTACAGAACATTCTCAATTATATAGATTTTGTAGGCCTACATTTAATTGAAAGATAATAATGATTAATTTGGGCATTTTATTTTCAATTACAGTGCACCGGCATTTGAATGATTCCGTCAGTTTTAACGAATAGTTGCTTCTCGATGTAATTTCTCACAAACTGTGTGGACTTCTAAAGCAGCACAGACTGGAATGCTCCCCAGGGAGTGGAGAGAATGCACATTGAATGCAAGTAGATGTATCTGATTACCTTGCAGAGACCTCTGGGAGAACACTGCTGAAGCACTGGAGAGGCCATCATGGTTTAAAGGGATAGTTGAATTTTGGTAAAGAGAGTACAGTTTTGGTCAAACTGAATTTTTGTAACCAAAATCTGCACCATTACATTACAAACTAATAGCTATAACTCCACCATGCTCGAAAGGAATACAAAAAAAACAAATAACTAAGCAAAAAGTCTGTTATCAACTATTTAAAAACCTCTTTTGTAAATTTTTGAAAAAAAGGAAGCATTTAAAAATGAATTTTAACGGCAGGTTCAAAATGATTGAATCATTGTGGGGCCCCGAAATTATTACAAATGGTTATGTTTATGGATATTTCAGCCATTTCTGAACCGATTTTGGTCAAATAAAGTTTATTCTGTCATTAAAATTGTATGCCCTTTCAAATTGACTCGGTTTTTCATTATCTCCCCCCCCCCCCAAAAAAAAAAAGTGTGTGTAGCGCCCTCTATACCAAAACTCAACTATCCCTTTAAACAAAATTAATTATCAATTACATGTATCAAATATCATCAAATAATATTAAATACTATTATAGAAACCATAGACTATAAAGTTAAAATTAGAAGTTTACTTCTATGCTCCAGTGGAATATAGATACAACTTGAATATGTCACCTGGATTCATATTATTAAATAAATTATTTATGAACATTGTATTTGATAAATAAAACTAAATATATGTCAGATTTAATTCCTAATTTTGTGGTTGGGCTCGTCTTATTCATTGATTCTTAAGATATTGACTTGAACTGAAGTATGTTGTTGGCCGATTTTGTATTGTTTGATTTTGAAAATGCCAGTCCTACATCATATGCTCCGAAATTGCTCCCAAATCCTGAAATTAAGGCCCTATTCACCTAGAACTTCAGGCTCATTTTTTAGTAATTTTCCACCCTAAATCATGTTCCATGACTCGGTTTTTTGACTCTCTACTTATACATGTAGCTTGCTAGCATCCCTGCAAAGTTTCCCCTGGTGCTTCCCTTATCTGAAATTGATAACTTAAAGGGTACCACCACCCAAAAATAATATTCTTCTTAAAGAAAGGTAACATCTTTAGTATTCCATTCCATCAACAAGTTCACAAAAATATGTTTCCAGAAAGAAAAAAAAAAAATTGGAAAAGCATCACCATTCTAAAGCATGCGGTCTGAAGTGCGAAGACTTGCGCTGTATGCAGAGCGAACGAATCGCCCGGGAATCTATTGTCTACAAACGTACGCGTGAATAGCATTGACGCACTCGCAAATGGTTGGCCCGCGTATGGAACCAGGAGATAGCAGTGGTTCCGTAAGTGGTGGAAATTAATTGCTTTGTTTATATATTACACAACCCTTTGCAAAATGTTGGGTATCTATTTGATATCACAAAACGGAACCAAAACATTATTATGTGTTGTTTTTTGCCTGGTGGTCCCCTTTAAGTTTAACCCATTCAGGAATGGTTGATTTTGCTACAACATGCATTATCCATAGAGTACCAAAGTGTGACATCAGAGCTATTCATTGCCATGAGTGATGGTTCTAAACAATGTCAGGCAAGTCATGAATTGGTGATCTAGTGGTTGCTAAGAAGGCAATCGCCCGGCTCCGACCCACTACTTAATGCCAGTATGAAAGGAAAAGTTGTTTAGAACCATTACTATGCCATAACAAAAGCATGTGACGTCACTACTTCGGGACTCTATAGACCCTTGCTCCAGTGTTGTGGGGTTAAAAGTTCATTTTAGCATGTTCCATTGAAACTGTAGCTTAAAACATACATGTACTGTATGCTTCTGAATGTCATCACAATTTAAGCCTGGCGCAGACAGAGCCGACTCTACCCAATCCAACAGGTTTTCAGTTGGATGGGCTATGTGTTCAACATGTTAAATCGGACCGATCGGGTCGGATCGGGTCAGCTATGTCTGCGCCGGGCTTAACACATTGTTACCCCAGAATCTATCAATTTCGGAGCATGTCATGTGATCTATTGCAGTTGGAGCTTATGTCATTGAAACAAACAAATAGACAATAAATTCCAACAACGTACAAAGGAAATTTTCCAAGAATTATTTCATTTATTTGCAAATTATTTTCACTGGCTGCTGCTTAGCCTTCGTTCAAGCAGGAGCTCAATATCATAAGGTACATAATTTATAATACATTCGTTCAATATCAAGCTACAATAACGTCACAACTCTTCCAAGTATATTCTTCACATTGTAGTTATCAGCTTCCTAACAATGCAATTTATTAATATTCAATGCCAAGAATCTCCAAAGTGAAATCAAGTCAAAATAAATAACGGAAGGTTTAAATACCCACAGGAAAACTGCAAAAGGATTACATAAAACAAATTTCCCCCAAATACCTTGAGGCTGGAAACCAATTATAGGAATTTTAAAAAGAATATCACACGAGCAATGAAAAAGATATTTTAATGAATTTTAGGAAAAATAACATGGTACTTCTATATAAATCTTGATCAATTTTCCATTATTTTTTCCCAACATAGTAATTAGATTTCCCTATAGATCCATATTTATTAAATAAAAAAATCCCTATGGATATAACTATCATTTTTGATTGAAGAAAAGGGAACCCTTTTATCAGTTTCTCTCCATTACGAACAAAAACTAAATTGTACATTTGATACAAATAACATTAACAAATGCAAAGGTGACAATTTATGGCATGGTCAAGATTTTAACTTGGAGATAATATCAAGCAAAGAAGTATTTGCTTGGCTGATACAATTTCAATCATTTGAAAAGAAGTTGCTACAGGTTGCTTTTACTGATTAATTTGTTACATTTAGAACTTACAATACACACAAACACACACATACACACACGTATGTAGAACCCCATAGGGCGTCTCTGTCCACATAACAGAGATTTTAATCGTATTAAGAGTAAATATAACTGATAATAATTTTTTTTTTAGTAGAAAAGGAGAATTTAATTCTTCAATATACAATCTCATCACAGAGAGAAGTACGTACAGGATCCTCCTTTTTGTTTGAACACATTGCAATAATTTTTTTTGCTACAAATATGAAAGTAATTTTCTTGCGAAGTAACAATAGAAATTTGCAGGGAGTTTGGAACACGTTTTGTCCCGTAACATACTTTAAAGATTTACAATGAATTGTACGATCAATAGATTGATCGTATGAGTAATAATAAATCTTGATGTTACGGGGCTCTACTATCACCCTTCATCATATACATTTTGGTTGCTACTTCGCAAGACAAACTGTTAATCTCATATTTGTATTTCCTCCAAATTTGTTCTTCTATTTGGTTATGAAGCATAGAATACTATTATAGAATTACAGAATTAGCTACAACCCCATCTCACGCTGCTTACAGTTACTTATTGCCATTGATTGAACAAGTAGAATAACATTGTGATAATTTGACAATACATTTTGTTTTCTGCAGATATTTACTGATGTATTTACAACTGGTAGACCTATATATGACAAGGAAAAAGAATATATACTGATACATGAGAATGACGGTTCGTCTGCATTGGTTTTTCATACAAAAGAATCATTAAAAATGTTTGATCTCAATACAATTATTTATCAACAACCTGATAATTAGATGTTGTTTATAAGTACCGGTTTCCGCAAGACTACTGTGAACCCAATAGTTGTTACATTAGAAAGGTCACAGCGGGTCACAACACAAACAAAGACTGAAGACGACGGCCAATATTGGAGGTAAATGATTTGTGTTGAGATCAAAGGATTAAAATATTTCTTTGTGAATATTGTTTTAAAAAATATATCATAAAACTATACCTATAACAAACATAACGGTGCTGATTTTTGGAGTTGCATTTCATGTGAAAGCCATAACACCCTGCTACCACCAAACGGCAATCAGTTTTGACAATTGCCTTCGTGATAATGGTTATTACTTTAAAGAAACACTTATTCACACAAATTTGAAGTCTTATGCCTATAATTTAATTATAGATTTAAAATACTGCTCATTTATCACTGATGGTTGCCTTTTTATTTCTCCAGCTTAGTATGAAGGAATACAGTATATCCCAAAACTTAAGTTGTCAGAAAGTATTAGATATTCACTTAACATGTCTCTAAAAGATTTTGCAATCCCCAAAGAGTTATTACCGGACCTAGCTGGTTCCCATCAGCGATGGATTAATTTGCTTTCATGGAAGTATTTTCATATTATATCAATGTATTGCGAGTCATTCTATAATGACTTTCTTGAAGACACACTTTAGAAGGTCTCTTATATGTACCTTTAAAGCTTACATTTACTACCATTACATCCTCACCTCACCTCGCCTCCATAAACTAGAATAAATAGTGGTGTGTACTGTGATCTGGGAATATATGTTACAGTCTTGCTACATTTATGAATTATAGGAATACAGATACAAAGATACATGTACATCCATTAGAACACATTCAGGTATGACACGTTTCAATATCATATGCACAAGAAATCATTACTTTCCTTTGAATAGTTTGTTAAATACATAATGGAAGAAAATGTGCAGAACTTCTGGACAACTGTGCCGTTAACCATCAATTATTCGCATTTGATGGGCTACAATAATGCTGGGAGCTCAAATGGTTCTTGGAAGACTTACAAGCATTGAATGCCATCTATTAAAGGGGTAGTCCGGGCCTGATAAAACCATTCGTTATTTGAATAAGCAGAATAAGAGGCATAATTGGTGAAAATTTGATCAAAATCGGACAAGAAACACAGGAGTTATACCGATTTGAACATCATGTAGTAATGAGCGATCGTTTCAAAATTGCCGCCATATGCAACATCATTGACGAGCAACTCGCCATGCCTTTAGTACATGAAAATACACTTATTTCTCATTTTCATTGCTAAAAATTATTTTTTCTCTGCTTGTTTTCACGAATTCATAGAATAATATCGATGGGCCAACCTCTTTGGAATTTTTAAGCTCATAAATTTGCTTTGTTATTAAGAAAATTTAATTTTTTAAAAATTTCCAAGTAGAAGTCAAAATGGCTGCAGCTCGCAAGTGACGTCACGATCGATAGCAATTGCGAACGATACTAAAAATCGGAGCAAAGTTCATCCTGTCATAACTTTTTTATTGCTCCACCGTTTTGGCTCAGATTTTCGATCATGATTCTTCATATTCACTTCATTTTATAGCAAACATCACATTCTGGGGTGGAATTCCGCTTTAAGGGATCTAGTAACATTGTCAAAATCCTCAAAACTTACTTGAAATATTTAGTATTTGGGATTTTATTTTAGCGGTTCTATCATACCTTGTTGTATTCGTATTAACAATAGAAGCACGGGACAGGTTTTCGGTTTTTTGAATTTCCCTTTCGTTTAAAAGATACTTACGATCGAAGTGTTCAGATTTTTAACTATCCACTGGATAGAAAGTACAAAGTCAGTAAAATGAGTAAGTGAATATCACTTTGCATTTTCGCTCATTACTTGGCCATATAACAACCATTTTACATGAAAGTTTCACACATTACTCAGTGGGCATATTAGATCACAATACACATTTTTAAAGGATTAAATCTGAGAGCAATGCATAACAAATTAAATTATCACATATTTAAAAGAATGCAAAGTTAGTAAATTTCTATTATGTTGTTCTAAATGTTTTCTAATTTGCTTTCCAATATTACCAACTTTATGGCACATAAAAAAATTTAAAAAAACGGAAACTGAAATGACAATGCTTATAAGCCATGAATTTAGAGGGTGACTTTGCCTCTTAATTTTCTAAATTGCCCCCTGAAATCAGTAGGTAGCCCCTAAAGTTACCACAGGGTATTATGTGAAATATTTTGTGATATCCATCAGATTGAAAAAGTAGCCCCCTAAAATGAAAAATGAATTCTTTCCTTGCTCAACCTGTACCTCAGTTTCTATTTAAACTTCAGACCAAATGTCAAGCATAACTAGGGCTTCATAAAACCAATCAAGGATGCTATAATGGTAAGAAATGTTCAAAACAAATGAAACCATTAGTCTGTGTGTTCACCCCCACCCCTTCCCATAGATGATAGAGTATCGGGCCAGGGGGTAATGTTTACCTTCGTTTCCGGCCACCAGATTCAAGTTTCAGGCCACTCAAATTAGACAATTTTTTGTATATAATTGCAAGGAAAAACAATCATTCCTAGCATTCGTGTATGTCAAAGAAAAGAGACGGATTTCAAATGACTTTGTCCATTGTGTGTCCAACCACATACATTGGAAATCGCACAACAGCAATTATCTACGGTAATATTGGGGTTAAAAAGGTCTTTCATTTATGCTGAGAAGACATGAGGGAGGGAGAGAGACAGAGAGAGAGAAATAAATGAGAGAGCTAGTAAAGGAATTGTTTATTAATAGTCCACTTCATATTCTACAGAGAATCCATCATACACGTCTGGCTTTATAGCAAATGAGATATGTGCACCTGTATGTACTATTCCAATATAAATACAAAGTCCTAGTCTTGCGCACGCACTCATGACAATTCCGTTTTCCGTTTGATGAATTTATCGAGTCGTTTCTGTAAATGGCTGTTCGTTGTCTCAATCTCGTCGACCTTCTCTCTTAATTTCTGGATCTGTAGCAGGAGAGACGAAGGAGATAAGTGGAAAGAAAGAAAGAATAATTAATGAGCGACGTTGAATAAACGTAGCAAACCTCACTCAAATTTGAAAAACAAAACAAACAAATGGGTCTGGGTGGTTATAAAGAAAGAAAAACATTAGTCTGTGTGTTTACCCCCACCCACTTCCCATAGGAGTCCAGGTGAGGGGGAGGCTATTAAAGTGGGTTGCAGAACCAACTAGACCTGCCAATTTCAGGCCAAATGCATACATTTTGATGATAAATCAGTCTATTTTGGGCCAAATCAGCTCACAGATGATGAGACAGTCGGCCTGCTCGAAAAGTAAAGCCACTCTACCCTTCCCTACAATTCATTTATTCCTGCACTATACCTGTCCCTTTAGGACTTCCCAGCCTAAGAGGAAATACCAACATTCAATTCCAGGACTAGCACAGTCCTTTTTAGGACTATCAAAGAAAATAATGTCATTTTTTTCCCGGGACCATCTAGTCCCATCCTTTTTTGCATGGTGCTACATAAAACCATCTAGTCCCATCCTTTTTTGCATGGTGCTACATAAAACCAACTGCATACATGTATCTACTTTTACAAGTTAATTTAATGGATAGTTATGAACATTTTTGAAGGAAGGAAAATAAATAAAAGAAGCAAATAAAGACATGTGACTACTTTCTATTATAGCTTGTAAATTTGCATCTAACCCAAACAAATATACTCCCAAAAGTTCCAAGATAATTGCTCCTGAAACATTTGCCTATTTAATATCCGTGCATCAACATGCACTGATTTCACTTGCTCCAGTATGTGGGATTGGGAAGCTTTCTAAACCATATCACGGGGGTGTTGCATAAAGAGTTGCGATTAAATGCAAGTCTGGAAAAGTGCCTAAATGCGCAAATTTGATTGGCTCAGAGGCGTGTATTTTCTGACTTGCGATCGATTGCAACTCTTTATGCAACACCCCCTCAGGACTGGTCCCGAAACAACAAAAAAACGGGCTGAGCTCTATGGAGAATGCATTTCATACCAAAATCAAACAGCGTCAAAAAGGATAATCTTCTACATCCCTTCCCCATTGTCAGTATACAATAAAATAAAATAATAATAATATGTGACCGGCTATAGCAAAACCCCATACTAGTTGGCAATTCATGTTTTGAAGAAATGGGCATTTTAAGTTCACATAATGTGTGTGACTTATGATTGTAAAATTGAAACAATTATATCTTTGCCAATTATTGACCAATTTGTTAGAACAAAGCTTGTGATGAGGCCTTCGATATCCTATGAAAATATACATTTTGATTTTTACCGACAAGTGCAGGGTTTTGCTATAGCCGGTCACATTTATGATGGTCAAGAAAAATGGTCAATGTACATATTGACAGGTGGACACTCCAGGCTCTCCGTTTTCTATGCAGGGGATTTGTTTTCAGTGGCCACTATCAGCAGGCGGCTGCTCTGGAGAGGTGGCCACCATAAACAGGTTTGACTACAATCCCAAACCACCATCACCAATCCAATATTCTGTCTGTCATGCTATTATCCCAAACTAGCTATGGGATATTTACAAGGCTATAGGATAAGAATAGGAGTTATACAAGTTTACATGGCATTATGTGAATCTATAAAAAAAAAAAAAAAAAAAAACACACACCAAAACCCACTTTAAAAAAATTTCTTTATCACATTTGTTCATAGGTCAAAGTTCAAATGGTATCCTCTTTTGCAAAATGGATTTTGCTATTTGCCAACAGTTATTATACAAAGATATTAGACGCTTTTAATAGATTATGAGTTTCTTTTACTACAACCATTTTCATGATTACATCAAGATTATCAATTTTTTCTTTCTTCTTTTTTGCTTCTATAATTATTTTGGAAGAATGTGAAAATGATGAAATGAATGCATGCATGAGTATAAAGATTTGAGTACTAAATAAATCAAATAAACAAAATAAAAATATAACATTTAAAACATGATATAAAAATAAAACAAGACTCTAATAGAAATTCTACTATGAGAACCCCTGAACACCTTAAAAAGATTACATAGACACGTCCATGCCCCAACACCAGGTAGAGATATAGCAGATCGCCCAAGCCTTGTCTTAAACAAAAGTGCTGGATTCCAGTACACTTGCTCCAGCGACAATTGCTCCACTTTTTAAATTTCATTTCAATTATTTCAGATATATAACACAAGGTACAAATTTACAGTAGAACAATAGACAGGTATTTGCCTTTGAAGGAATTGCTTGTTAATGACAAACCCAAGGTGATGTATTAAAATAAATGACAGAAGAAAATTGCTCCATAGTCAATTTTTTATAACCCAGAGATTAGCAGGGCTCAAGATTAGCAGGGCTCAAGATTAGCAGTGGCCCGCTAGCCCAGGACCACTAAAAATCAGCCTTGTGCCACCTAAATATCATTAATCCAAATTTTACTTGGCCGAATATGCAACTATATAAAACAAACTTTGAATGTTTTTCTTTGTTTGGGGGCAGAAGATTCATGTTTTGGTCCACCATTTAAGACGGCTTAATTTCACTTGCCAGACTGGGCCACAAAACTAAAAAACATTTCTAGCACTGAAAAAACAAAGATTTATAACCCTAATCAAAACTATACCATGACTCACCCTAACCCTCATCCCACACCTAAAGCGAACCCTAACTTTCACTAAAACAATAACATGGCAATACATGTTAATACCCGGAGCAAAAGTCGCCAAAGCAAATGTCCTGTAAACTGTCTGTTTACCTACACAACGTACAGTATGTGTACACATTTAGAAAACTTTACAAGTATCCGAATCTCCCTCTGGCTGTCGAGTGCAGTTATTAGTATATGAAGGAAAGAGTAACGGATGAAATACATTAACATGAAGAAAATGACAAAACAAATTAGCATAACAAATAATAACATTGTAGGTAGAGTTTTCATTAGAGACTTAAAAACATTTTTTCTTCCTCTTTTGCCTCATTCGAGGAACTTTATTTCAGTTCAAAATGTGCAAGATATATGGTTACATTACTCATAAAAACAGAAAAAAGAGAAAAATATAGATTAAAAACTACAAAAATTAGCAAGGAAGTGCTTTATAGAATCAAAATTAACAATGTTTAAATAATCTTATATTTTCCCCATTAAGTGGGAAACATGTTTAATAGAGTCAGAATGTTTGTTAAGTTTTTTTATGAATATTAAAAAAGAAGAAAGAAAAAGAAGGAATGTGCAATCCCATTTATGTCATGACATGCTTACATTTCTGATACTGTAACTGATAAGCATGTTATCTTTTCATTTATTCAGTATACTATACTATTGAGCAATACAACATGTTAACTGACATCATGTTGGTTTGTAACATCTTATTAGTAAATTTCGACGGACTATTGAACAATACAAAACACAAAGGAGGATACCATTTGAACAGGAGGAGGGGGGGGGGGGGGGATCAGATACATACAAAGAGGAACAAACCATGAAGCAATCACAGAATGCCAATATAATGGGATTGACACTTACACTGGCTCATTTGCCCAGGGTGTCAAATTTTATTTAAGGCAGGCAAAAATTCATGACAGTCATATTTTGGCGGCCCTATTGGGCAACTTATTTTTTCTAACCAACAATTAGGGAATGAGAACATTTTGTGCAATGTGTATTCTTCCATGCCTTGGCAAGCCTCATCAATAATCACACACCTGTTAATAACAAAGGATTGAAATCTGGAAAAGTAAACGGCTTTCAAATTAAAGGGATCTAGTAACATTGTCAAAATCCTCAAAACTTACTTAGAACTCTATAGTGGTTCTCCAATACCTTGTTGTATTCCTGTTACCAATAGAAGGATGGAACAGGTATTTTTTTTTTAGAATTCCCCTTTCATTAAAAACTAGATGGATCTTCGATTGCGCGCAATCGAAAATTATGCCTCCGCTATCACGCGATTTTAATATGCCCAAATTAACATGCACTGATTTAATTTTTCTTATATTTTGAGTCCTGTGACCTTGACCATATGATCCCAATCTTTGATGGCTCCCTAAAAAACAGTCAGGTACCAAGTTTGATTGAAATCTGACATTTAGTTCTTGAGATTTTGGTATTACAAGCTTTTTTGCATGTATAATGAGTCCCGTGACCTTGACCTCAACCTCATGACCCCAACATTTTATGGCTACGTTGACTCTTTATGATACAGGTACCGAGTTTGATTGAAATCTGACATTCAGTTCTTGAAATTTTGCAATTACAAGCCATTTTCGCATACATATTGAGTCATGTGACCTTGACCTTTGACCTCATGACCCCCCAAATCTAATCAGATCAGTGGCACCCCGATATGTACACTCATACCTAGTATGTAATTGATCCGTCAACCGGTTCTTGAGATATCGCAAGAACGAGGCATTTTTGCACATACATTGATTCCTGTGACCTTGACCTTTGTCCTCATGAACCCCAAAATCTGATCAGATCATTGCCACCCCAATATCTACACTAATACCAAGTTTGAATTTGATCCGTCAACCAGTTCTTGAGATATCGCGAGAACGAGGCATTTTTGCATATATATCGAGTCCTGTGACCTTGACCTTTGACCTCATGACCCCTAAAATCTAATCAGATCATTGCCACCCCAATATCTACACTAATACCAAGTTTGAATTTGATCCGTCAACCAGTTCTTGAGATATCGCGAGAACGAGGCATTTTTGCATATATATTGAGTCCTGTGACCTTGACCTTTGACCTCATGACCCCTAAAATCTAATCAGATCATTGTCACCCCAATATGTACACTCATACCAAGTTTGAAATTGATCCGTCAACTGGTTCTTGAGATATCGCGAGAACGAAAACGGGACGTACGGACGGACGTACGGACGGACGTACGGACGGACGGACGGACGGACGGACGGACAACCCGAAAACATAATGCCTCCGGCCACTTCGTTGGCGGAGGCATAAAAATTTGTTATGATTGAAGTGTTTGGATTTTTACCTATCCACTGGATAGTTATAACTGCGTACAAAGTCGGTGCAGTGAGTAGGCGAATATCACTTGGCCATATACTATCCATTTAATGTGAAATTTTCACCCACTATTCGGTGGACATATCAGATCACAACAATACACATTTTATTAACCATTCCTCACGTTTTGCACACTTCAACCAAGTTACTAGATCCCTTTTAATAAATTTTAAAAATGTAGAAAAATGTATTTCACTGACCCCCTGATATATATAATTTGCTGGTCCCTTACCTCTCTCTGGTTTTTCCTCTTTTCTAGTTTCAATTCTGCCTCGCCCTTCTCTGCAGATTCTGACGATGACTTGTATCTGCGGACCTGCCCTTCGAGTCGAACCACCTGAACAAAAAAGAAAAATATATGAAGAATATTAACCCTATGAGTGACAAATTGAATAGCAAGAATCTACTTGATCCAAATTCTTTTGAATAAGTTTTAGATGAATAGCTTAAAGGGTACCACCACCCAAAACTAATATTTGTATAATAGAAAGGTAACATCTTTAGTATTCCATTCCATCAACAAGTTCACAAAAATATGTTTGCAGAAAAAAAAAAAACAATTGGAAACCGCATCACCATTCTAAAGCATGTGTTTATGCGGTCTGAATTGTGTAGACTACCGCGGGTGCAGCAAGCGAATCGCTCGGAATTATATTGCCTACAAACGTACGCGTGAGTAGAATTGGCGCACTCGCAAACCAGGAACCAGGAAATAGTAGTGGTTCCGTAAGTGGTGGAAATTAATTGCTTTGTTTATGAATTACTCAACCCTTTGCAAAATGTTAGGTATCTATTTGATATCACAAAACAGTACCAAAACATGTAGTAATGTGTTGTTATTTGCCCGGTGGTCCCCTTTAATCCCAACTCATCTACAATAGGATAAAAGCTTGGTTAGAAGTAAAGTGTCTATATGTGTCTATTGTGCGCATTAAGGAACAAATCTACAGATCTAATTCAATGAGCATTGGAACTTGTGTTAAAAGGGGTCATGCTTTTTAAAAATTTTCACAATGGACGCTATTTATACAGCGCAAATTCTTTTGACGCTTGCAGTGTCTCGCTATTATTACCCTGGTCATCGGTCACAGTTATACTGTAATCAATCCGGCAAAATTAGTGCATAATTAGCGCTTCCTGGGGGGCATTCCAGTCAGGTGCCTTTAAGAGGCACACACAGAGCTGGCCCAAATCGGACTTTCACTTGCCTGTGATGTGATTGATTGGCCTATGTAGACATCTTTTTGGGCGCCTTATGCCTATATTTGATATTAATTTATATGTAAAGCTCACCTTATTGGCTAGTGTTGACTATAATAGCATATCATGAAAAAAGAACATGAACAAGCTATTTTTGCATAATATAATGAGCCCTGTGACTTTGACCCTTTGACCTCATGACCCCAAAATCTAATCAGATCATTGTCACCCCGATATGTACACACGTACTAAGTTTCAAATGGATCCTTCAACCAGTTCAAAAGATATCGCGAGAACGAAAACAGGACGGACGGACGGACAACCGGACAACCAGAAAACATGCCTCCGGCCAATTCGTTGCGGAGGCATAAACAAACATGTAAAAGAGAATGTATACATACCTGACCACCTAGATTTGTGACGTCTTGTTCTGCTTTCTGAAGCTTGAATTTGAATTCACCGAGCTGTTTCGTTGCTTCTCCTGTACATAACACAAAATAATAATAGAAAGTTCAGCTTACACTGTCAGTGTATGTACAGTACATAAATGAAGAGATTATCTACCAAAATTTGTAATATTTAAGATTAAGCTACCAATACATAATACAAACTTACATGTACAGTATTGGTCAAAATAAACTACCCCCCTAACGTTTGTGTGCAGTAATCCCTATTGATTTTGTACACATAATAGGGATTACTGGAAATTACTGCAGTAAACTGGTTAGTTTATTTTGACTGATACTGTATGTCTTTTGAATAATATCTGACTCCTTATCTTTGGGCTACCAAAATGTCATTAATTTAATAGTAATTTTACTTGCCTGAATGAGCGACCAAATAATCATGACAAGACTTTTAAATATCTTTCTTTATTTTAGGCCACTATAGTCAGGTTTCAGGCCCCAGAAAATAAAGAATCTTTGATTTTACTTACCCGACTAGGCCATAGAGAAACAATTTATTTCCAGCATTGCTGAATGCGACTCTTACATTGCACTTCATATATAAACGTAAGACTGTTTCTGTCTTTAGACTGTCTGTTCAGTCTCTTTAAAAAATGGGATAAATAAACAGATAAATATACATACAAAATTAACCCAGGGCTAAATATAAACCTCTGAGAGTCTGATGTTGTACTTCATCTAAACGTAAGAATGTCTGTTCAGTCTCTTTAACCCTCCCAGGACTGACTGATTGTGCTATAACATGTATTCTCCACAGACACCAGCCCAAGTATTTTCGGGACCAGTCCTGAACGGGTTAAAATAAGAAAATACATACAAATAAACCAGGGTTAAATTGAACCCCCTGATGAGCAATTGGACCAATGAGAGTCTTACGTTGTACTTCATGTGCCTCTAGATCTGGTCCGTTTATTGTGATGGGATTGGCTCTCCTCCTCTCTGCATTCTCAGCCCTCTCCTTCTCCTCCTCCAAGTCAATCTTCAGTCTTCGGATCTGTTGGTGGCAGAGCATCACACACAATTGAACAAGGCTTGTCATTAAATTCAACCTGTTTACTATGCAATGAAATAGATCACACTAAGTCTCTGTGAATTAGAGCACAGGGATGCCTAATTCATAGCACAATTTTTATATCAAGACCAAGTTGTACTGAAGTATGTATCTAAGACTTGTGACCTTTACCTTGACCTCATGACCCCAAAATATAATCAATTTCATTGGCTTGTCAGAATGCATAGTTACCAAGTTTAATAGTAATCCGTTAAGATACAAATAGACCCAAGTTTTATGGTAATCTATTGGCAGTATTCCTGGCAATATATTCTGAGCTCTGTAACCTTTGACCTCATGACCAAAAATCTAATCAGTTCACTGGCTCATCAAAATGCATACAGGTACCAAGTTTGATGGTAATCTGTCGCCCAATTCTTGAAATATTGCAATTGCAACCCCTATTTTGCTAACATAATGAGCCTTGTGACCTGTGACCTCATCAGCCATAATCTGATCACTTCATTGGCTCCTCAAATGCATAAAGGTACCAAGTCTGAATGTAATCCATCTATTAGTTCTTAAGAAAATGCGATCATGAGGATGGAACAAACATATAAAAGCCCAGAAGGCCAGCAAATTTGTCCAAAAACACCTAATTTATCACAAATCTCTTATTTTACCTGTTCTAAGAGTTGCTTTCTCTCCTCTACAAATCTCTTGAGCCCGACGTCCAGGGGTCCGTCCCCTACAACCTCTCAATCTCTGCTGACTTACGGGACCAGTACTCCCTACCTAAAGCACCTAATTCATCACAATTTCCCCACACAAATCTCAGCTGCCTTTGGGGAAACCACTACAATGGTGCCCACCAAAAACCCTTTAGAACTATAACACCTAATTTATTAAGCATCAATCATTCTGTTACCTGCTCCAAGAGTTGCTTTCTCTCCTCCACAAATCTTTTGAGCCTAACGTCCAGCGGTCCGTCCCCTACAACCTCTCGAGCTCAGCTGCCTTACGGGACCAGTCCTCCCTACCTAAAGCACCTAATTCATCACAATTCTCCCAAACAAATCTCTTATATTACCTGTTCTAAGAGTTGCTTTCTCTCTTCCACAAATCTTTTGAGCCTGACGTCCGAAGGTCCATCCCCTACAACCTCTCAAGCTCAGCTGACTTACGGGACCAGTACTCCCTACCTAAAGCACCTACAAATAAACCACTACAATGGTGCCCAACAACAAACCCTAACTATAACACCTAATTTATTATGCATCAATCATTCTGTTACCTGCTCTAAGAGTTGCTTCCTCTCCTCCACAAATCTCTTGAGCCTGACGTCCAGCGATCCGTCCCCTACAACCTCTAGTAGCTCAGCTGCCTCTGGGGAGACCACTACGATGGTGCCCACCTTGGGGATGGCTGGCTTGGCCCCGTCGCCCCCGTCGCCCCCATCCGTCTCGGAGCCTGCTAGCAACAAGCCATGCTCCTGTTTGGGAGAAGGGATATACAGGAAACAGCTGTAGTAATCATGTTGTTTATATACAAATTAAGACCACATTTGGGGTTAGCCGACTTGGTCCCATCGCCCCCATCTGTCTCTGAGCCTGCTAGCAGTAAGCAATGCTCCTGTGAGGGGTTAGAATAGAGCAACAGTCAAAATTATGTTCTTATTAAAAGTACAATTTACAGGACAGAAGAATGATTACAAGCTTGTCTAGACAATTAAGTCAACCTTGGGGACGGCCGGCTTGGCCCTGTCGCCCCCATCTGTTTCTGAGCCTGCTAGCCACAAGCCATGCTCCTGGCAGAGAAAATGGGAAGAAACAAATTAAAGTAGACAGTAGTAAAGCTGAAACATTGAGCAATAAGAACAAAGTGTTATGTATTAATGATGAATAAAAACATGACTATGACAGGACTCATTGCTTTGAACTTTCAAATTATTTCTCTGTACCCGTGATACAAAAAAAAGGCAACATGGAATTAATTAAAAGTCCATCAAAATTAACCATAAACAAAGGCAATCTGATGGAAAAGTGTGCTTCTGATGCAGTCTAGTGAGCTGTGGTTTACCAATGCTCTTTTACGTGTCAATCTCTTTAAACCTCTGTGAATTGTGTAATATTGTAAGTTTTAATATCTAAAGATTTATGTTGACGATGGTAAATTCATGCAAAGCTACACAATTAAAAAATACAGGAAGTATCTTTAATATTATATAGATTATTCCTATTTACTTTATCATCATCATCAATATTATAATAATTATTTTCTTAATCATTATTATGACTAAATGACACTATATGAGATAAATTGCTTTCCTTCAGGTAAAACTTGCTCATATATTTATGCCTGACAATACTGCAACGAGAAGTCTCAAACCGAATGGCCGAATTTCAACAGATGGCTATATTTAACCCGAATCTAAATTGTGTCATATGATATCATTTTTAGTAAGCCATGAACTAAGTTTTACCCACGGCCTTAAATTTGGCATTATCAACCGCATGTTAAAGGGGAAGGAAATTACCGCTTGTTGTTCCTGATAAGTGCAGAATTCCTGTCACTTCAAGTCGTATATTTCCTCTTGGGTATCACTAATAATGGATAATCAATGTTTTTGAAAACCAGCAGCGTGTTCACACACACAAAATTTTCATCCCAAAATCATGACTAAAGAATCATGACTAACGAAACGTTGTATAAAGAATCATGATTAACAAAACTAACGAACGTTCACACACACAAAAACAAGATCCCACAACAGCTGGCATTCAGCTGCACGAAACATCGTATAAGTGCGCAGTTTGCTACTGCGCAGTGTGCTGTCTTTTTTCTGTCTGCTGTCACGTTAAGCCACGCCCCGTTATACGAGTGTCGTATAGCGAATCATGATTAGCGAATCGACCGGGCGTTCACACACAAAACGAGCGTGATTCTTTAGTCAGCTCTCGTACAAAACGATGCACGAACCCCCGTTTCGTTAATCATGATTCTTTATACGACGTTTCGTTAAGTGAGCGTTCAGACACACAATTTCCGTCGTATAGCTAATCAGGAGCTGACTAAAGAATCAGCTCCTAATTAGCTATACGATGAAATTTTTGTGTGTGAACACGGGGCAGTACTCATCAGTCAAAGCAGTTGATAGTGGTTTCATAAACATGGATTATTTCCATCATTAGTGATACCCAAGAGGAAATATACAACTAGAGGATACAGGAATTCTGCACTTATCAGCTACAAC
The DNA here is from genome assembly GCA_037951105.1 of Echinarachnius parma. Lineage (NCBI taxonomy): Eukaryota > Metazoa > Echinodermata > Echinoidea > Clypeasteroida > Echinarachniidae > Echinarachnius > Echinarachnius parma. The sequence goes on from JBAMJV010003703.1 coordinate 22,591, forward strand.
AATCCAAACTTAAAGTGTTTCCTTCCCCTTTAAGTTATTAAACACATAACCTAGGGTTAAAGTTAACCCTCTGATAAGAAATGTGGCCAATCTTACCGATATGAGTTGATCTCTTTGTTCCACCATCTCTTTCAGCACATCCACGTCTCTCTTCATACCAGAGTTCTCTCGCTTCTTGGCCTCCAGTTCCTACGGGAAGATAAAAAAACAAAAACATTTTAATAAATAATAATAAGGTTCGCTTTATATAGCGCCTAATATGATACATTATCATCTCTAAGCGCTTTACACTGTTATTTCCCCGGTCATAGGATACAAGCAAACCAGCACACATTTTGTGCACCATCTCCACTCCCTGGGGAGCATTCCTTCCAAGTGGCTCATGGGCATTGAGAAGATCCTTCACATAAGCTCTCACCTCCTACCGGGTCCCCATTTATACACCTGGGTAGAGAGCAGCTATTGTGGATAAATTGTCTTGCTGAAGGACAAACGTGGTGGGCAGGGTTCAAACTCGGGATCTCACGATTGGAAAGCGCGCGCCACATCCACACTTATGACTGTATAGAGAAGAGAGAAGATAGAGGACTCAAGTTCCTACAGAAATTTAAAAAAACAATGTTTTTTATGACAAAAAAAAGAAGAGATAGGGAAATATGGGGAAGTTAAATGCAGATAAAGGGAGTATCATGGTCCTGTATATTGGTTCAGGTCCCTGTCTTTAAATGCCAGGGTTGTGAGTTTGATTCCCAACTGTGGCACCTGTATCCAGCAATGCACTTTATTTAATTTGCGGCTCTCAACCCAGGTGTATGTAGCACTATATCATGGCAGCTAGGTTAGCGCAGGGTAATAATGGTATAGCGCTTTGAAACACAAGTATATAATTGAGTATGAATGTTATCTACATGTATCATTATTATACTTGTTATAACGGGCACGAACTTAGCAGTGGCCTGCTGGCCATACAAACGAGCAATAATGAGAGGAGCGTTGGAGGAAATGGGGAAGTAAAGGGTGCAAAAGACTCCCCTGTGTCTGTCCCTAGCTTCCCTGGTGAGCTCCATCATGTGTTCCTCCTAGTCAGCTAGCACATCCCTAATGTAGTTGATCTCATCAACAATTTAAAAAGGGTTTTGGCTGAGGGACTAGAGGTTACTGTTTGGAATGCAGAATAAGGGGGAAGAGAAGGGAAAGAAAGGGGAGGAAATGGGGAAGTAAAGGGTGCTAAAGACTCCCCCTGTGCCTGTCCCTGGCTTCCCTGGTGAGCTCCATCATGTGCTCCTCATCAACTATTTAGAAGGTTTGGGCTGAGGGGGAGGGTACAGTTTGGATGAGAGAGGGAATGGACAAAGGGATTTGGAAATGAAGGGTCTAAAAGACTCACCCTGTGTTTGTCCCTGGCTTCCCTGGTGAGCTCCATTATGTGCTCCTCCTGGTCAGCTAACATGTCCCTCAGGTAGTTGACCTCATCAACTATGGCTGAGGGGGAGGGTACAGTTTGGATGAGAGAGGGAAGGGATGGAAGAGGGAATGGACAAAAGGATTTGGAAATGAAGGGTCCAAAAGACTCACCCTGTGTTTGTCCCTTGCTTCCCTGGTGAGCTCCATCATATGCTCCTCCTGGTCAGCTAACATGTCCCTCAGGTAGTTGAACTCATCAGCTATTTAAAGAGGGTTTGGGCTGAGGGGGAGAGTACAGTTTAGATGAGAGAGGGAAGGGGTGGAAGAGGGAATGGACAAAAGGATTTGGAAATGAAGGGTCCAAAAGACTCACCCTGTGTTTGTCCCTGGCTTCCCTGGTGAGCTCCATCATGTGCTCCTCCTGGTCGGCAAGCACGTCCCTCAGGTAGTCGACCTCGTAGATCAGAGTGGACTTCTCGTTGTCCAGCTGAGCGTTGGCCATCATGGCCTTCTTGTACTTCTCCTCATACTCGGACAACGCATCCTGGACACAAAGGTTGAGACACGAATTAGCTACCACACAGCACATTCTGTTAATGTAATCATGCACTATTGACCATTGCCTACCACATAATCGGTCAATGAAACATTCCGGGCAACTGGACCACTGTTGAACATTAGCAAAGGGATACTGATTACTGACCACTGGTCATCACATGGTCGAAACAACGCATCCTGGACATAAACATGGCGACAAAAGTTAGCTAGCTACAAGGCAATGTAACATTCCTGGCGACCATAAACTTGATTTTTACAAATTTAAAGCAGGCCTCAAAACCCATCTTTTCGAGCAAATCTGCAGTCCATAGGTGAACTATTGGTGGATGCCGGACCTTTGAATCTTTTAAACAGATGCATATTTGTATTTATGCTGTGGATCATTATCATCATCACCATTGTTGACCATTGGCAATGCGATACTTTTGTAGTGACCATTGTCTACCACATTCTCGGACGATGCATCATGGACACAAACATGGAACTGGTCTATTATTTCTAGGTTCCGGTGGTAACTCGCATGCATCTGTATTGGTTCCAATAAAGATACAGGCAATAAGGGATTTGGCACACATCATGAGCAAAGGGTAGTCACTTACTGACCAAGGTCATTGCACTCCTGTCCACAGGATAACGAGTGGTAAGTGAGAGAAGGGTCTCTATAAGACGAGCTCCAAATGGTTGTTTTTTAAACTACATACCCGTTATACAATAACTATTGCTACAGGTACTCAAGTTCAAATTAGCTAACTTTGGGAACATTTCCCTGTCTGTTTCAACAATATTTTCAGCAAAAACATACATAAGAATTCAACATATTTGACCGGCTATAGCAAAACCAGGCACTTGTCGGTAAAAATCAAAATGTAGATTTTCATACCATTACAAAGGCCTCACCACAAGCTTTCATTTGATCCTTTGTTCTAACTAATTGGTCAATAATTGGTGAAGATATGATTGTTTCAATTTTACAATCATAGGTCTTTTACACACATTGTGTGAACTTAAAATGCCCATTTCTTCAAAACATGAATTACCGACAAGTGCCGGGTTTTGCTATAGCGAGTCACCTACATGTATTATATCAATTTCTTTGCATTCTCCATGCTTGCCTTTCTGCCTTTTAAAATCTAGAAACATGATTCATTTCGCACTAGCCATGCAATTGTGACAGCCATCAGACTTCGGCAAAATATCTCTTCATGAACACACAAAATCTTTATGTAAGTATGCATCATGTTTATCAATCAAACGACATAATCAGTATTAAACAGCTTAATATGAAGCCATAACTTCCAAATATACAATTATTTCTACAGGAACTTCAACATATATATGTAAAATGCAGAAATATGTATGCATGCATAGCATCTCTTTGCTTTACTCATCTCGGTGTGTACATGCAGTAACCCATCTAATTCTCCCTGCTCGCTTCAAAGTGACTATTTGTTGCCAATTTGTGTACCTGTAGCGAGCAGGGAGGATTAAATGGGTTTCTTCACTCCGAGACAAATAAAGCAAAATGTTGCTATATATACATGTATATTAATATAAAGGAAAATCAATAGATAATTTGGCTTTGCTCTGTAAAATGCATAAATATCTTTTTTGCTTTCCAACTCAACTCAATGTCTTCTAGAACTTTGTTCTATTTCCTTTCATTTTGATTATACATTTTTAAACATTGAAATGAAAAAAAAACATTTATCATACATGTAAGATCCCAAAAAGAGGTGGGAAAACAAAAATGCCAAATCAAAGAACCCAGGTCACTCAACTACAAAGTAAGCCAACATGTTTATCATGGTTTCTTTGCTTTGACAATTTTAATGATCAAATTCTCTTTGTGTTTCCGATGTTTTGCAGAACAATTTTGACCATTTACAAGAACATAACGTTAATAGCAAAGTACAGTACATTACATTAAGTCTGCATTACATAACATGATATGAAGAGCTTTCTTCCAAAAGGCGCTATATCCACATTTTAAACTTTCGAGGAAAACCAGTTTCTTTGCCCAAGTTTGTACACGTGCCTATGGGAATATGAAAATTTAACTTCTATATTTTGATTTTGAGTGAGTAAATTGTTGTGAAATGTGGATCCCTAGATAGCTATGTAGCTTATAAACGTAGATATATCGTTAACTAAATTTTTATGGAAAGTGGATTTAGCACTTTTTGGAACTGAGCTCATATTGTTTTCTGGTGTAATTACCACAATCATCACATCTTCAAGAAATTACATAATCAGGGCTCCACACTAATTTTTCCTTTTCAAAAAAAAATTTCCTCAATTTTGAAGGTCGGAATAAACCGTTATTGGCCCCAATATTTGTATTTTATTAATAGTAAACTGACTACTATAAACAAATCTTGGTCCCTTGGTTGATCAAAACCCCCATTATGGATGAAAGTTCAACATGGAAGTATACACAATTTTCTCTGATCATTTTGTCATCATCAGTGTAAAAATCTAGTACACCAAATGGGCCACCAAAATATGACTTAATTAATATGATGGTCCACAGCAATATTTTACTGGTGATAAGCCAGTAGGCTAGTTTTAGTGTTGAGACCCGACATACTTTGTGTAAGTATCAAACCATGGACTAAGAACATCATGTTTTCTGCAACTTCATTGAGACGGGACGTGATATTTGTATGTATGTATACAGGGATCGACACTAAGACTTGCCCACTTGCCCAGGGCAAGTAAAAATGTATGTCGGGCAAGTCAAATTTCATAAAAGGTCTAGTTTGCTTGCCAAATCAGGGAAATTTAAATTTCTCTTCAACAGCAAGAGTAGAGTTTAACTCAATACATGTAAATCTCATTTAGAGGTAAGAGGGCAAGTAAATTTTCTGTTTGGGCAAGTAAAATTTGAACATTTATGATTTGACTTGCCCGAACGGGCTAGTATAGAGAAAAGTTAGTGTGGAGGTTTGATGTATACCTGGGTCGACCAAAGATTGACAAGATTTACATTGATGCATGTATAACTTCCGCATTTGATTGAAACAAAATACTATTTGAGGTAAACAAGTAGAGATAAAAATGTAAATTAAACACAATCATAAGACATATAGAACCTGTACCAGCATGAAATCTTATCTGCTTACGCATACTTATACTGTGGAAAGGTAAATGTATACATGACATACAGTAGCATTATAGTATACTGTACAGTGGCATAACATTATGTTCAGTATGTATAGTTAGGAAATAGTAGGAGTAGGGCAAATATGATAGGTCTACCTAGATAGACATGCCAGCCTGCGGATGAGGTTAGACCAGAGCAGACATACTACCAACATGCGTCACATCAAAACACTATACGTGTGATGCAGTCAGGTTTAAAATGTTGGGAAGAATACGTATTTGTTTGCGTTTTATCTTCTTTTTTCCCATTATCTTTAATAATTTATCATGAATAGTTCAATGTTCAAGTAAATGAGGTTAGACATACTACCAAGATGCGTCACATCACATTGTAAACACTAAACGTGTGATGCAGTCAGGTTTACAATGTTTGGAATACATAAATCTTTGATTTTTTTTTTTTTTTTTACAATTTTGTTTAAAATTCAATTTTTCATATTTCAAAGATATGAGGTTAGACATACCTAAAACTAAACTAACATGCGTCATATCACATTGTAAACAACATATAAATGTGTGATGCAGTCAAGTTGAGGATGTTTGGAAGAATAAATATTTGTTTAGATTTAAATAATTTTGTTTCCAACTCAATTTATCATGAATAATTCCAGCAGATGAGGTTAGACATACTACTAGCATGCCTCGATCATATATGTGATGCAGTAGAGTTAAGAATGCTTGAAAGAATATATTTGTTTTGAATTATGTACATACTTCAAGCAGGTGAGGTTAGACATACTACTAACATGCATCACAATCACGTTGCAATCTACTTGTGATGCAGTCAGGTTTACATACATGATGTTTGAAATGAAACCGTTACTATCATAAAACTTTGTTTTTTTTGTTACATTTTCTCATAATTAGCAATTATTTGCAATGAGTTTAGGCCTACTACTGACATTCATGTCAATCTCATTGTAAACATACATATAATACTATCTTTGAACTTTTTTTCTTTTTGTTTTTCAATTTTGTTTGCATCTTTAATATGTCATAATGCAAGTATTAATGTGTGCACACAATAGCAGACATACTAAAATGCATCACAGTCGACCGTAAACAAACACAATTGCGTGAATGTGATACATGGGAGGTGTTGCATAAAGAGTTGCTATTAATTGCAAAGTTGCGTTTGATCGCAAGTCAGAAAACACATGCACTTGAGCCAATCAGAATTGTGCAATTAGGGGCATTTTCTGAATTGCGATTACACGCAACTTTGCGTTTAATCGCAACTCTTTATGCAACACCCCTCTGTAGTTAAAGTTCGAATAAGCAAAATTTGCATTTTTAAAATTTTAAATAAACATTGTGATATTTGTCTAATAGTACATGTACATGTACAGGTGTATGTTACTTTAATAATAGACAACTAAAATGCAATTTGGGGCCCAGTATTTTTTTCAGGCCACAAATAAAAATAAGAAGAAATTAAATTAGTGGCATGACTGGGCCACACAAACAAAGTTTGTTCGGACTGTATCATGCATGATGGTTAATTCTAATTCTACAATGCAGTTAATTAGTCTCCATAAAACCCTGGTGTAAAACTTGGTGGTTAAATTACTGAAAATTTGGATGATTTCATGTATCAAATAATGTACAATCAATCAACATTTCATGAATACATAAAATAATGTGCATTTACATAACTACATGTAGATTTTAAATTAATTGAATTCGTATATGATCAGTGCTTCTTAGTGTGGTTAGTTAGTGGTTGACAGTGAAATCTATAAAACTCCAAGACCCAGTAATAATGTTAGAATGATATTATTTGTAATGGAAGAGAAGTTCCATAAAATAAAAGGAATTGAATCAGCCAGGGGTGCCAGTGAGATATAAGTTGATAGCCTAAAAACTGAGTTGTGATATCTACATACACAGTAGTTTGCGCTAGCACCGTGTGAAAACATGGTGCTACCGCAAACTACTGTGCTTCTGTCTCACCATGGAAATCAATACGTTCAAAGAACAACATCTACAGTGTAAATTCGGTGGAAACTTATTAGAATGTGCTTGAATTTATATAGATGACCAAGCCCAAATTCAGGCCTTCTGCTTAAAATCTGGCATCCTAGAATTAGTGCAACATAAGATTTGCAAGCTAAATGATGAAAAGATGAATTGAATACAATATGGTAGCTTGGACCCTGAACCGTACCCTTCACCAAAAAAGGAAACCAATAATTACCATGAAATATCCTGAGATTTGTATGGCATACATGTATATCGATAGTGAACTGTTTTTGTAGTGTCATTGACTGTTAACCCATTGCCTACGGGAACCTGCTGGGCCCTGTATTAACTCTATAACTCTTTATGTAAAGATTGACAAAACTAGTAGGGAATATTAAAAAGTAAAGAATTAATTTTTGAGTAAATGTCAGAGTAAATATCGTTTAAGATTAAAGTGAGGCCTGTAAAGTGTCAGATATTGCCCAAAATGACATTTGAGACTTCAATCCTGTACTAAAATCATTGTAAGATATGTCCGAATGATGTGTGAAAGTTTCATTGAAAAGGGAACACTGCTTTCCTGGTTAAAAAAGTGAAAAATATGCGTCAGCTTTTACAACGAACGTTTTTGAGGTTTATGACCGTTTGTTAATTCTTTTGAGCTGAATGATAGATATCGTCATACTAAGGGGGCATTTGAAAAAATCTAACCCTATTTTATTCTTCTCTTACCATAAGCTAAACAACACGGTAGAAGAAAAACGAGGAAGCTCCAAGTAATTTTTGTGGAGTTAGACACTTTACAGGCCTCACTTTAACACTCACAATGACATTATTTGGGTAAAATGCAACGTCCCACGTTTTACAAAGTACAATTTTTTTTAAATAGGGAGTGGGGATCTGAGGTAAGGTGTAGGTTGGTAAGAAACGTCATTACAAATCTGATATCAAGCGATATAAATTGAAGGGACACATATACACGTATATATTATGCAGATTTGGAATTTGATACACAATTCATTACGGCTGACAATTTCATAACATTAGACAATCTAAAGTCAATACAATGTACATCAACAAGTAATTACATGTGTATATTGTGTTTCTTAAATAACGGACTCCTAAAATTTGAACAAGGAAATCAATATATAACATGACATTAATGTACAGTATGTTACGAAAATGCTCTAAGCATTACATGTACCAATCCCATGATGCGTTTGGGTAAAGCCTTGCAAGCTAGCGGGTCTAGGTCAAAGGTCAAGCAGAGAAACAACAAGATCCTAAATAATGGTGTGAAGATGCATCGATAACTTAGGAAGATGCTGAAAAGAAAAGTGCTCAGAGTTGCTGACTGCTAAAAGAGAACAAACCTTGAGGATCTGAAGTTCTTCTTCAAAGTCCAAGTCATCGGACTCAACCTGACCTTCGTCAGAGTTTGTTGACCCCTATTACGAGGTCAATTGTGAGGAGGTCAAAACAAAGATTCACAGAAATGTTAATGTGTGAGGTGCACGGGAACCAACGGGTTTAACACATTCATGAGGTGCTATTATGAATCATAATAATGAGGTCATTAATTCTCCCTACCCGCAACACACAAATTGGCAATGCGGAATTACTTTTTTCATAAGACAAGGGACAACTTATAAGACTCCCAGGTTTCGAGTCTAGTTAAATGAGCTATGCACTGTGTATAGGCTTTCTACTTCTCCAATCTAGTCAGCTTCTTGTATCTGTTGTAAATTTCCTTAATTTTGTTATTGTATGCTTTGCATAACAAAGTGTACAATCATTGACATTTTATTTACAAGATGCCAGATAGTTGGAAAAGCGAAGAAGCTTTGATAGAACACAGCTCGCTTAACCACACTGGAGACCTCGTGTCTTTGTCCCATCAATGCTGATGATCAATGTGGAAGTCAGCATTAGTATGTTTGTTTTGCGGGTAAGGAAACTTGGGGGTGCAGCACACTTGTACAAAATATGCGATGATACGGTTGGAGGGATTACAATGAATTAATATATTATACATGTATGAGTTTTGATTTTATTACTCATAGGTTACACTTACATGTATAAAATATAATGGTTAGAAATTACATGTAGAATAAAGTAGTTTCACAAAAAAAGACAATGTATGAATGACAAACCTTCAACATTTCCACTTCATGTGAGTCTATGCCTCCCTTTGGGGGCTCAGGTGCAACTTCACCAGAGTTTGTTGACCCCTGAACACAGGTCAAAGGTCACAGGGTATTAAACAGAAAACAAGATGAAACAAGGTCAGAGGGAAATAATAATCACAGGGGTAACGAATTCACTGTCACGTGTTATGTTACATAAAATGATGGCATTTTTGAAAACCATACTTATCTCCTTGTACACAAAACTCACACAAAATGAATGAATGGCATGAGAATTGGGAAACAAATAAATTGTTCAACAACAAAAAATTGATATTAAACAATATTTAGAGGATGTTTACGCATGTACAATGAAGGCAAAGTGGTCTTTTTCGCAGGTGGTCATTATGACAGGTTTGAATGTGGTTCTTATGAATTGAACATGTAATCATGTAATTTATATAATGAAACAATGTAACTTTCATACAGTATACCATATATTTTAAGTTGACAAACATATTCACACTTTAAGAGGGTTATATTTCTCTCACACTATGCAACCTTTTTTGTAGCATTGCTGAATTTGCTAGAGATAAAAAGTGGCATCGCGTATCATGCCCCGAAATATCAATATTCTCCACATACATGTAGGAGACCAGCTTGTAAATGGTAAATGGTATTTACTGATTCTGCATTGGTCAACTTATGTATGTACAGCAGATGATGAGAGTCAATATTATAGGGCCTACATTTTTGATCCTAGCAGAATCTTCTTCAGAGGGCAGACGATGTTAACAAAATAAGAAGAGGCCTCAATAAAGACAGAACTGTTTAAATAAGGAGGGTTTAAGAGCACTAGAGAGACTAATGCTTGTTGACTGTTGAATAATCCTGTGGTAAATGACTATGCAAATGTTACAAAACACATGTACAGGTATTTAACAATGTACTTCATGTAGTTTTGCTGAGGAATAAATTATATGGGTCAAGTAGATGAGTACATTTTCTAAATTCCTGACCAGTGTTTTGTAGTGATGGACTTTGATTCAGACGAGTGTAAATCCAACATCTATATATGTGTTATTACCAATGTAGGTGCACCTCAGAAATTAAAGCTAAATAACAGTTTTGGGAAAATCTACAAAAAATAAAAAATAAAAGCTCTTGCAGTTAGCCGGTAACTGGAATGCTGAAATTGTTTTCCTAAATCAGTTTGATCAATGTACAAAATGTAACACCCTCATTTGTGTTGTTTTAAATATCAACTAAAAAACCACCTGTAACCTAAAATAATGTCATAATTTCTTGATTACCTGCTGAATTATTCAAGTAATGACTTTGTTATTGAATAGTGATTAATGTCTGCATGTTGCTGTTTATGTATTGTTTGCGTAATTTGTAGCTTTCTTTTTGTAATTCAAAATTGTGTTTCTTTCTTTCCATGTGCTTTGTAGCAGAATTGTTTACCTCAGGATTTGTCTGCATAAAGTTTGTTCACATTACTCCTAGCAGGGCTCAAAATTAGCACTGGCCTGAAGCTTCAGGCCGTCATTAAATCATTATTTAAATCATTATTTAAATCATTAAATCAGTATTTCACTTGCCCAAATGGGCAACCACATATAACAGATTTTTTTTCTTTGTTTGTGTTCAAAAGATTCAAGTTTTGGGCACTAACATTTGAGAAATCTTGATTTTACTTGCCCGACTTAGCCAAAAGGAAAAAAAAAAAAAGTTGATAGTAGTGCTTTAACGTACACTTCTCAAGTTCTAATGGTACTAAAAGTCCCTTTATTGTACTTTCAAAGTCCACGATCAGATCATTGTGACATTCCATAGAAACCAAGACATCAAATCTATCATAGCAATTAATTGACTTTTGTGCTCAATGCACATAATGTATGTCTCTACCTGTATGTCTAGTGTGATTGTCTCTGTACATACAAACAATGTACAGTCAAACGTGTGTACAGTGACTACCTTTCCTATTTAAAGGGAAATGTAGAATAGTGAACACTGGAGACAGGTGACCTCTCTTATAAACAGGTTCTGTAGCACTGCTTTCCTGTCTAGTGGATCACTAAATTGTTAGCCACAATAGACAGGTTGACTGCTATAGACAGGTGGCCATGGTAGACAGGTGGCCATGGTAGACAGGTTTGACTGCACCGCTACTATCTACAAAGCTGCTGCAATAAGAGTGGTTTGCTAACAGATTCAAATTAAACTATTTAGAAAGGGTTTTCCTGGTAACTTGAAAGTTTGCCACACAAAGCAATAAGCGAATAAATATTAATGTATTCAAGGTGGACTTAAAGTATTCAATTGAATCTATTAGGAAAAAGTCAACTGAATAGCTTGAATAAAACTCATCGCGCAATGATGTTTGTAGAATGCCAAAAGCTATTAGGCCATAGCGAGCATTAGAAGTGGATTAGCCAGTATTATTGTAGATTTCATCTAAAATTTGAGACAAGTGGAAATTCAGCAGAACATCCGAGTATTTAAAATGTATATTGTACAGTGTACGTGAGTAGTCTTTATTATTTATGTGCTTGCATTCAGTTTGGTCCATGAACATGATATTGTTGTTCAAACATAACACGATACCGTTGAACAGCAAAAACATCTATATTCTGGTATTGAAGCATTGTATACTTTTTTTAAATTTGTGTTCTTGTATTGTTGGGAATGCCAACAATATATAACTGCAGATTGTAATGGTGCATATATATATCTATTATATTAATACGGTAAGCTTCAACCCCCAAAATGGTTCCCACTCGAGATATCCTCACCCCGAGGATTCGGCGACTTCCCGACCGTCGCGATCGAAGGATATACGTTTTGCGGAGGACAATAAGGCATTCCCGAGTCGCTCACGCCCCGTGGTCGTCGTCCAGATCGAAGAAAAGGGAAAGTCAGCAATGTCAATTGCCCGCTTAAGACGCCGAGCATTGACTAACGATTTATCGCCGTAAAAGTATTTGTAAGAATATAAATTGGAGTAGATAAAACAAATAAAATATCGAGAAAACATTTTTAGATATAACACGTTGCGAAACTACCCAGGTTATGATAAATATCAATATTTATATTACGCGGATGGTATGGTAATGATCGCTATTGCCGATTGGCATCGTGTTTGTAGGTGCATAGACGACCAAATGCGACAACTTCAATTTAGCTGCGGTTATACAACGCGCGATGGCTGTACAGCCATGTATACACGTCGCGCAGTCATCTAATTACCCCACCGAACCGTAGTTTATTTGCATAGCTCACTGACCTGCTGACCATCGTCTCTGGTCACTATCTCATTCGCCCTACCGTACATGATACTATAATTGCGCCAGCTTGTGGTAAGATGTATTAAGTCCGCGAGCTCACATGCTTTGTACATAGCTGAGCGGGCGTACAAAGTGCATTGAAGTGAATAAAGCGGGGTGGACAATGGTGGAGCAGGGGAGTTGTATACAATATCGACATCTTGCGGTAAGATGAGTGTATTATGCCATCCGCGAAGAGAAGACGCCTGGGGGTGGGGGGAGGGGGGGGGGGGTATCTGCTCATTTATTATGCAATGCATGTATTGACGGCTACTATTCCCTTCAACCATGGAACTCCCATATCCTTGCTTCAACGGAATATAATAATATATCAACGGGTTTCACAAGAATATGACAAAATGTATACGCCGGAGAACTTAGATTAGATATTAAAAGTTTATGGGATGCATGTATATAGACGGCAAAGGAATATATCATCGGGTTTCACAAGAATATGACAAAATGTATACGCCGGAGAACTTAGATTGGATATGAAACGTTCATGGGACACGACGGGTTATGTGTCATGCAGGCAATTGGAGTCGCGGGGGGGGGGGGGGGGGGTGAACGGCGAAGCTACTGTATATTAGCAAGTACACGAACATAGTGTACTGTATCTAATTTAATACAAGGGGAACAAATTATGGACTGTATAAAATATGGGGTATAATTGAATAACTTTACATGGGTACTAAACCATTATGATTTTGTTATACATTGGCCGGATATCGTTGGACGGGACGCGGGATTGAGTCGCCCGTGTTTATTTTGTCTTATACTATTTAAATTATGACTCTGGGAATAGTAAAGATTTAAAGTATCGTTATGTCATCATCGCCTTTCTCTCACAAAAACCCGCGGATTTCCGCGGGTACAGCTAGTATATATATTAAACACATAGTTTGAACATTCCAGAGTTGTACTACGTGACATACATGTATATGTATATACTCAGGGGGGTGGGGTTGCTGTGATACTAGAACATGGACATCAATGTTGATGACATTATAGTCGGGTCCTGCCCCCATGTCCACTCAATGTCCCAATAGCCGAGAATGACCCCACATTGGTCAAATCCACGTTGTCATAAACTGGATGATGGGAAGTGAGTGTTGGGTGAACTTGAAGGTGGGGCTTAAATAATCATAATGTCATCACATTAATGTCCCTGTTCTAGACTTGCAAAATTGGAAACTCTCTATATATCAAAACAGGGAATGTACAGTATAGGTCTGTGTTGTGTACTTTGTTGGTGCAATAACTGTGAATAATTGGAGCAATAACTGTGAATAATTGGAGCAATAACATACTTGTTACAATAATATATTTGTGTGTCAATTTGGTCAATTGTGTAATAACATGTGCATATTGGTTAATGAACCATTATGGGTGTCTTAAATGTCATTCTGCGCTATACACCACAGTTATTTACATCTGTACACAAAAATAATAACAACTTTAATAATGTAAAATTGATAAAAAAACAAATTATAACAAAAACTGAGGATAGGGAGACGATATCATTCTGTCTCCCCGAGCATAAAATTAATCGGGTGTCAATTTTCAAGTGTCAGGTCAACAGTCAACAAATAAAAATATCTAGTGCCTGTAAGTTCAATAAAATACAACCAGAAAAGAAAAATTTGTAACAAAATAAAATAATAAAAGTAGTCAAGTGCTGTAATACATCCATTGTCAAATAAAAACAATAACAACAACAAAAACAAACCAGGGAAGACCCTGTAACACGGACAACAGAGTGACAGGGTAGGGGTGTGAAAATATGTTTACCTGTAGAGTAACAAAGCGTGACATCACAGCTATTCATTGCCATGGGTAGTGGTTCTAAACAATGTCGGGCAAGCCAGAATAGAATGTGTGCCCTAGCGGTTGCCAAGAAGGCAATCATCCAGGGCCCATATTCATGAAAGCCCGCTAGCTTAGTTCCTTGCTAAGTCTTTTTTTTGTATGACGTGGCTAAGAATCATACGCACGATCTTAAGTTGCTAAAAAAGGTTAACTTAATAGTGGGTACCTAAGGCTTACCCAGTTGACCCTAGTTGGGGACTCTAGGAAAACTGTTTGTTGCTCAATAAACTGCACATCAAGAATACACTTAGCAAACAACTAAGACCCCTGTTATACATACCTCTGAAGTGAACTGAGGCCGCCTCCGGAGGCGGCCCCATGTATGTGTAGGCGGACCCATGTATGTGTAACAGGGGTCAATTTTGAAAAGCCGGCCTTAGGCCGGCTCCATCTCAGTCCACCTCTGGATGTGGTTCGAAGCCGGCCTCAGTCCGGCCTCAGTCCCGCAATCGGTATGTGTAACAGGGGTATAGTGGACTCGGGCCGGCTTTTATGCGCGCGTACTGCGCGCAATAAGGAAGTAGGTCGCCTTTCAGGGGTGAATCATGTGAATAGGCGACGTGAAGCCGGCCTAGGTGTAGTATGTGTAACAGGGGTCCTGCCATGTGTAACAGGGGTTTAATGATCTCGAGGCGGCTTCAAATTGCAGGCGTGAGGCCGGCCCCAGGGCCGGCTTTGAAAGCCGACGCACGTGTAACAGGGGCCTAATCAACCGGGTTTTCATGAATATGGGGCCGGGTGACCAGGTCCAACCCACTACCCAAAGCCTGATAGGTAGGGAGGACAAGTGTATGCTATAGCAAAAGAATGTAACATCACTTCTCCTGTACTCTATTGCCTACAAGATTTGTTATTCAATAGATGTAACACAAACATGGAACATTACGATAAGACTGTCATTATGATTATAATCATCATCATCATTATCGTACAAACCTTGAGTATGTCGTTGTCTATGGATTCTGTGCTGCCCCTGCGGGACCCTGAGCCGCTGGACGAGGCTGATACCACCGAGCCCCCAGCCACCACCTGAGCTGCCTGTTTGGTCAGCATCTGATGGAGAAGATATCATGGGAGATGATGGGGGATGGGAGTAAAAAAAAAAGGAAAACAAAGTGAATACATTAATTTGTGTCTGCTTCCGTGGTTTCTCGACATTTGCTATTTAAAGGCCACATTTGCTTTGCTTATTAATACTTTTAGAAACTAGCAAATTTTGTAAACCCTAAATCATGACACTATACACTAACCCTGAACGTAATCCTAAACCTAAACCAAAACTGTATTTATACCTAATCCTAACCCAGTATTAATCCTAAACATAACCATAACCCTGACCCTAATCCTAAACCTAACTAACTTTCACTAAACCCTCTGGGTAATTGTCAGTTGAGCAAATGTTGCCTAACTGCTTGGGTAGCATCTGATTAATAGTGAATCATCATACTGTAGGAATGATTAAGGCAGGGATGAAGGATGAAAACAAAGAGTGTGAAACAAATATCTTCACATACATGGTCCAAATTCTCATGAATCATGCATGAATTCCTACAAGATAACACAGTCTAATTAAGCTCCCCCTCCCACCCCCCCCCCCTATCCCCTACCCCTTTCGGTTTCCCCATAAATACATGTGTGATCATCTTGCACTATTATGTCTCGCTGCAGAGTGATCACAATCTTTATGTCTGCTTGGTTTGCACCCATTCAATCTAAATCTCATTTGTGCTACTTCATTTCCTACACTTCAAACCTAATCACCCAATTCTAAACACAACCCTTATCTTAACCCCTTTCCTATTCATAATCCCTTAGTAACATATAATCTTAAGCCTTTGAATTTAGATTTTTGCTGTTAGAAGAAATAAAAGTAGACCCCAATTGGTGTAGACCAATCGACAAGTTACTGATCAACACATATATAGAGAACAGAACAGAACATTGACATATGATCACAAATATGTCCATTACACCACTGATGACATTTATCTGGCTTTTCTATCATAGCCAACACATAGTAACACTAACACATTGTGTGTTTGTGTGGGTGCCTGCCATACAATGTGCACACATACATCACAGTGTTGTAACTGTATGGCTGCCCGTCTTTACGGCCCAATGTTGATATAAGAACATTCAATGATGACATCCACAGACTGGTATGTGTCCTTTATCTCTCTCTCTTTTATTGGGAGGACATTCAGAGAATGTGAACAAAGGTTTGGAAGCCTGGAAGGAAACATACATTTCTTATATTACAGGGTGCTACAAAAAAAAACAATTCTGACTTGTCCAGGTGGGTGAGTTCCCCAAAAAGTAGCTTGCCCAGAAAAAAATATTACTTGCCCAAATTTGGTACATTAGGAAATGAGCAGTGTATATCAAATTGTCATTAAGATCATTCTAGAGAAATTAGTGATTAACATATTCAGAAAACATTGAGATATATTGAAGTTGCTGTCATTTATTTGTACATTTTATTTGCATACTTCCTGTAAAAAAAAAAAAAAAAAATCATCATAATTTGATTGGGCAAGTGAGTTTGTAGTATTCTGCCTATTTCAGTGTTCAGAGTAATGCAATGGCCCGCTGGCCAAAAAGCCACACAAATTGAGTTTCAGGCCACCTATTTTTCACAGATTCAAACATTTTACTTGCACAACTTGTCAACCAAATATAACAGAATTTTAAATTGTTTTCCTCCATCCTGGCTTTTAACCCCCCAAATTTAGTAAATGGTGATTTTTTTCTTTCTTTCAAATGCAAGATAGGGCCTACAGAAAAATAGTAAATTGCACACTTAAAAAACAAAGGTGATACTAGTTAACAATATATTGTTATCAATGTTATGTTATCTAGCTGTTCTCCTATTTGAAAAGGAACAGATACAATGGACCTGAAAATGTGTAAAAGTGAAAGTGCAAATGCATACATTTCACAAAAGTATTAAACATCAAATGGGGCACATTTATTGACATTTTAACGTTAGCAATTAGCACTCAAAAGTTATGAGATTGTTACATGGTAATAAATAGATAACAATTATAAAGCATTTAATTTTAATGCAGGCACATCAAAAATACATGCACTTTGTTATTAAAACCACATTTATATTTGAAACAGCAAATTGACACAAATAAATTTGCAAGCTGGCTTTATATTCAAACAATATTGGACACATTTTGAATGATATATGAAAGATCAAGTTTCAAAAGAAAGTGAAGAAAACATGCTCAACATAATTATTATTATTGACATTTATTATTATTATTCTTTGCAAGTTGGCAAGCATTTGACCATACAATGAACACAAATCAATTATACAGATTTAATTCAGAAAATTACAAAATATTTATCCAGAATACTCTAAAAAAAAGCATTCTCTCTCTTCCTCTCTAATGTTTTCAATACATTCTTGGTTTCATCAAGAAAGAAAACAAATCAAAGTATCCTATTTATGGATTATAATCGAGTGTCCAGTTTGTAGAACTTACTTTTTTGTGCTCACACATAGGCAAGCTCTATAAAAACGCTGAACCCCAGTAAAATTTAATTATAATTCTATACATACCATATTTATCCTTGCAATTGAATCGTAAATTGTGACTCGAATCAATATATTTAATACTCTGTCAAATTTTCCATAAATCAGATCTTTTCCCCTCAGTTAATAACATGTACAATGTAGCACTCTTAATACACTCTGACTACAAGTGGAATTGTGATAGCATGTAATATAAATCTATTATAGATTATATCTTAAAACATGATACTCATACTCACACTAACAAAACTAAGAATGGGAAACTAATGAGATTAAGCACTACATGTAACTAACTGCATGAGTGTTTGCATTGTGTTTTTGTAAAGATCTATAATTGCTTATAATTCACAATAAATCTAAAACATACAATGTAGCACAGGCAATAAAAACTACAATATAAGTACTGATTATCATTTCTTACTCCAATCAAACCACAAATTAAGTGCTCGCCTAGGTTTCAATTTCATTGAATGATAGTTTCCAGTACTTTGTTGTCTAATTTTTTATTGTCAACTTTCTGAATTATGACATTTATCTGGGAAAGACTGACAGAATGATTTTATAATAAATTCAATATAATACAGTAATTTTATTATCATATGAGATATAATTCTAAGATTGCGCTGAATCAAACGAAGGATTCAAAATAGATTTTTTTCATGAAAAGGCTTACATTGAACATATTAGTCGAAGGACTAGCAAATACTATTAATGTCATTTTAAATTGGACATTGTTTTATTCGGGTAGTAATAAAACATGCCAATTTGAAAGAACCCCAGCAAAGGGAGATATAAGAATCATATTTAACCCCTTGCCTATGGGAACCTGGGGGGTGCTTCACAAAGATCCTAAGTTGAACTTAACTCTAAGTTGGACTTAGAAACTATGGAGAGCCATAAGTTTCTTTGAAACAATTATGTAAAATTTCTTTTAAAAGGCATAAAATGTTGATTCAAATCATTCATATTTTCTATTATAAAGGGGATTTTATGTTCTTGATGTAAAATTTATGAAAAGTCTAAAATACTTGCATTTTTGCTTTTGAATACATTTTATTCCAAGGATACAAATGACTTTCCATAATGTTTAAAGGAATAGTTGACTTTTGGTAGAGAGGGAGCTAGACTACTTATTTTTTTTGTGAGGTAATGAAAAACTGAGTGTAAAATTTGAAAGAGCATAATATTTAAATAATAAAATCATCTTTGTTTTATCAAAATCTGTTCAGAGACGGCTGAAATATCCATAAATATAACAATTTGTAATAAAGCTGGGGCCTCAGGTTTATTAGAGAATTTTGAACCAGCCGTTGAAATTTGTTTAAAATGCTTCCTCTTTTCAAAAATTTTCAAAAGAGGTTTTTAGATAGTTGTTGATTATCTCTCTATCTAATCACTATTTAAACAAAACATCACATGCACAATATGTTATTTAAAATGGTTTAAACAAATGCGTTTTTTGAAAGCGCCCACTTTAGTTTAAACTGCTCTTTTTGAATGATAACAGGCTTTTTACTTAGTCGTTTGTAATTGTTGTATTCCTTTTGAGCATGATGGAGTTATAATTATTAGTTTGTAATGTAATGGTGCATGTTTTGGTTACTAAAATTCAGTTTGACTAAAACTGTACTCTCTCTACCAGAACTCAACTATCCCTTTAAGTCCAACTTAGAGATAAGTTCAACTTAGGATCGTTGTGAAACACCCCCCTGGTGGGCTATGTACAAAGTCGAGGGGGGATTTCGAAATCTTGAAGGGAATGGGTGAAAGTGTTACAGTCTAAATAATACTTTCAATAGATGGGACAAAGTTCCAACAAAACTACATACGTATTCTAACCCGTCACCCTCATGAGATCCAATGGGTGATTTCAAGTATGGTGTTTAAGGCCGGTGTTAGTGTTTATTACACACAAACACCAGCCCTAAACACCATACTTGAAATCACCCATTGTATCTGATATACAGTAACAGGACTCAACACTAACATTTTTTTTTTTTTTACAAGTGGACTGTCGAGCCCTGGATATAACTTATATTAGCCATCTACTGAAGAACAATACAAAATAAAACAGTATGAAAATACAGTACATAATAATCTGTAATAAGTGAGGATGGACGGCTAAAACTGACAATGTTCACTAACATGGAACCATTTCCCATGTTGTACTTGATATACTGTAAATAGGTCACTCATTAAACTATAAACTAAATGTAAAACTAACTTCTGTTGTCTGGATTATATTTGAGGAGTGTGTTTGGGAAAGGGGGTAAGGGCCAATAATAAAAATGATCTATTAACTTCATAAGTGATAGTTGAGACTTAAAGGGGACCACCAGGCAAAGAACAACACATAATTATATGTTTTGGTACCGTTTTGTGATATCAAATAGATACTATAGGTGTTGATTTCGGGAGTATTTCCCTCCCGGGACTCGCGATAATTTTTCGGGCGAGTCACGGGTACATGTACCCGAAATTTACCCATTTGTTGATTTCGCTATTGGCATGTCACGCCGCTGGGAAAACATGGTTTAATACATTGCATCTCATGAGTTTATAATGAACTGAATGATAACTAGCATATTATTACAGAGTGCATGAACACAAAAAGGACAGAAAAGAAAATGGGAATGGGCAGATAACTCGGGCGTTCAAAGAGGGGAAAAGTAAAGAAATGAAAATGAGAGTGGGCAGATAACTCGGGCGTTCAAAAAGGGGACTTTTGCTTTTTTTTTCGGGATATCGAGTATCGATTTTTGCGCCCGGGACTCAACATTTTTCCGCGGGACACGGGTACCTGTGACTCGTCAACAGCCTTAATAGATACCCAACATTTTGCAAAGGGTTGTGTAATTCATAAACAAAGCAATTAATTTCGACCACTTACGGAACCACTACTATTTCCTGGTTCCGTACAGGCCAAACATTTGCAAGTGCGCCAATGCTATTCACGCGTACGTTTCGAGACAATATAATCCTGGGCGATTCGTTCGCTCTGGACAAATTGGTCTTGTAACATTCAGACCCATGAACGGATGCTTTAGAATGGTGATGCGTTTTCCAATTTTTTTTTTCTTTTTTCTGGAAACATATTTTTGTGAAAATGTTGATGGAATGGAATACTAAAGAGGTTACTTTTCATTTATAAGAATATTATTTTTGGGTGGTGGTACCCTTTAAGTATAACAATCATTGCAGTTGCACCATGTGAGAGAGGATGATTGGGGAGTCCTGAGAGGGACTATCCTAGAACAAGGAGGTACTAGTACCTCCTTACCTAGAGAGAATACCAACAGTCCTTCTCAGGACTCCCCAATCCTCCTCTCTCACATGGTGCAACCGCATTTTAGCAAACCAAATGTGTGTATCTACACCACTATGGAAGCCGAAGCAACATCTAATCATTGATGTGTGATGACATATTCCTACAATATCATACATTCCTCAACAATTTGACAAAATACTTTGGAGAGCAAAAAGTTTAAGTGGACTTCTATACGATTTCAAGCTTCTAATGATTGAAAGACAGATATTCTAGGTCAATAAACACAATTTTGTATGAACAAAGTATGATTGTGGGTTTATACATATACAGGGTGGCCCAGAAATAACGGAACGGGGTGCTTGCTATAATGAAGGCACATGATGCCCGTCATAGCAACTAGTAACGTTCAATGCGTGCGCCATTGTTAGTACCCTTTCTTCTCTATACACAGCTGAACGCACACTCACAATGGCGCACGGTTGACCGTTACTCGATGCAGTATGGCGGGCATCAGGAGTCTTTAGTATGGCAAGTACCCCGTTCCGTTATTTGTGGGCCACCCTGTATATTGTGCTTGCTCTCAGCAGAATTTCACTCATTTGTTAGCACTCATTTGACACAGGGTGCATTTAAATTCAATTGTCTAGCTCAAAATCAGCATTTTCAACATGTAACAGGATCACAATTTTTTTTTTTTAATGCTGAATATATACATGTATATGTAGGCTAGACAAAGATAAATGCATCCAAAGGCAGGCACACAATTTATTAGCTTTGTGAGAGAGCACTAAAATTTGACAACTTTTAAACTACATGAGTGATATTAGAATATTGAATGTATCAAGACAATTAATTGGGAGTGGGATGGGGATGGCGATGGACATTCTTGAAAATATATTTTTACATTGCAACTAATGTTGATTCTAAAATCTGTTAAATACACTGTACGCCGAGTACAAACATTAGGATATATAGTTGAAGGGTTTATTATGCAAGAACCTACATAAAGCAATTTTCCCAATTTTAAAATAAAGCTACATGTACCATCGTAATACAAAACATTGTCTTATAAGTTTTTTTGTGCTCATTTTCAGTCAATCATTGTTTTTAGCTATTATATTTTTAGCTATTACATCGAATTGGTAAAAATTGCTAATTAATCCGGATGTCTCGGTTTGATTCCTGCAAATTTATTTGCTCATTTTCTTTCAATCATTGTTTTTTAGCATATTAATTTTTTAGCTATTATAATATCAAATTGGTAAAAATTACTAATCCGGAGGTCTTGGGTTTGATTCCTGCAAATGTCTTTGCTCATTTTCATTTAATCATTGTTTTTTAGCTATTATATCAAATTGGTAAAAATTACTAATCCGGAGGTCTCCGGTTTAATTCCTGCAAATTTCTTTGCTCATTTTCATTCAATCAAAGTTTCAGCATGTTCATATTCATAAATCACTACTAAATAAAATTGGTACAAATTGCCAATATATCAGTTTTTGCACACATATGAACCCTTCATATAGTTATAATATGACACACAGAAAAAAAGTGAATTCAAAACAGCTTATATTTACTTTCGTCCTCAAACTACTCGTAATCATCGGCACCTGGAGAGAGGCTCTTCGTTGCGACCAGTTTTGTCTAGAGTTAATTGGCTTGTCATACTGCTAGCACATCATGGCAATACAGCCATTAGCACGATGCAAGATTCACAATCAAAATAAATCAAGCCGCGCGGAAAACAACGACACACAAACACATAAGGAGAGGGGAAAACATAGGAGAGAAAATACATACTATATGATAAAGAGCAAGAAAATAAAGCAATAATGCATGACAAGCAAGTCAAAATCAATCAGAATAAAACAATAAATAGAATAAATAGGAAAGAAAAAGATATCATATAATATATGTAAACAAAATCAAAAGATCAAATCTATGTCACATCAAAACTATATTTGCAAGCTTCAAGAAATGTTTATATCTGCTGAAAAAGTTAACTTAATCATGTATTTTTACACAAAAACTGAAAAGTTTACTCTTATTTTTGTATAGATCTACATCTACATCTGATCATACAGTAGTATGATATGATGGGAACACTTCATGCTCATAAAATTATCTATGATAGAATGGAAAAGTTTATTAAACTTTCGATATCAAACCTAAAAACAGTAGTCAGTTGACAAACTTGTTATATTAATAGTTGATGGTTTAATAACCCTAGCCCAAGTCAGCCCTGTTCAGTAGATGCTCAAGTTACTAGCTGATAGTTGAAGGTTTACTAACCCTGGGGGCATCACATCAGCAATAAACTAACTCTAGTTTAGTAGATGCCCGGGGGCCCACATTCATAAAACTATATTAATTTAGTTCTTTTAATTTTTTCCCCACATGATAGAATAAAGTAAGTGACACAAGCTTTCTTAACTCACTATGGTTATCTGGGTAAGCATTTATTACCTACCAACTAAAAGGATCTCTTGATGAATACTTATTCATCATAATACAGGGGCCGCGGAACCAGGGGGGGGGGGGGGGGGGCTGGGGGGCTGGGGGGCTGCAGCCCCCCGTTTTTTTTGGCTTAAAACTTAGAAATACATAAGCATCAAATAATAATTATTATAACAATTAAAATGTGGTCAGCCCACCCACTTTAAAAACCTTTCCGCGGCCCGTGTAATTTAAGCTACAGTAGTACAGTTTTATGGATAATGTGCCCAGGTAACTAGTTGAAAATTGAAGAGAAAAAAACAATATGTAACCCTAGGTCAGCGGATCATCTGATCAATAACTTGTTTGATTACAGTGGAGGGGCAGGTTAATAGATTGGATGCCCTTTACTGAGGGTGGCCTAGACTAGAGACAGGAATGTCTCAGCAAGGCATGTCATGAACACATCAAGTGATTGCTACTGTCTGCTGCTATTAGCAGTACATGTGCATACATACTGTACGTACATCATACCAAGGTGCTCCTTGATCATACTATTGCCTCAGAATGAGAAGGGCGCTAAGCACTTTCGGTACTTTTTTTTTTTTTTTTTTTAAATGAAAAAAAATATTTAAAAAATGAAAAAACCTTTAGGGTCGGCGGTATTTTTAGGGTCGGGCGGGTTACGCCAATCCAACCATTTATTTTTCATGGCCTTATGGAAGTCTTTTATATATCTAGGAACACAAATTAGCTCTCTTATACAGTGAAGCAAGGAAAGAATTACTTTTTAATTTTAGGGGGCTACTTTTTCAATGAAATTCAATCTGATGGATATCACAAAATACTACCTACAGTACCTACTACATGTACCTACTGATTTCAAGGGGCTATTTTGAAAATTAGGGGGCAAAATCGCCCTCAGTCCCCGTGTATTTCCTACTGTCACTGCCTACTGTGCAGTGAAGTTGAATTAGAAGTTTGGTATCATATACAGGAGAATCTGACTTTTGAACAAGATGGCTCACTTTACATAATTGCATTTATAACTTAATTTTGCACAGAAAATGACTTAGCGTCCTTCTCGTTCTCACATGTACTTGTGCAAACATCTTACTATGGGCTGAGAAGAGAAGGGTACTAAGTCCCTATTTGTACTTTAGAGATGATCATGTTTACACTTTCACGAGACTCGTAGAATCCTAATTTACAATATATAGCTCTCTTACTTGAAGTCCTAACAAAATTGATATCGATCATTATCAAAAACTTTGGCATGCCATCACGGATGATATGATCAGATCTTCAAGATGGATTGCATTAACTTAATTTTGACAAAAATGGACTAATGCCCTTCTCACTCTCACCTGTCGATACGTAATAGACTCTCTCGCAAGAGCACATCATGTGCAATGCAATACTGTACATACAGTGGAGTAGAATTGTCTGTATTGATACGCAATACTGTACATGTTGTGTGGAGGAGATTCTCTCACGACCCTCATCACATGTGTTACCAGTCCCGCTACAAACACATTGTAATATACATGATGATGTACGATAAAATGTACATCAGCTAGCCACAGACAGTGCAGATTTATTTTGGTCTGCCTAGCTAGCACTAGGCTCGTCTCAAGGCTGAGTTAGTTCAGTGATGCCACACTACATATAAATCACTGCCGAGTCTGAAAACATCTCAGAACTCCAATACAGTCAAACCTGTGTATAGCGACCACCCAAGGGAAACAAGAAAAGTGGCCACTGTAGGCAGGTGACCTCTATAGACCGGTTCTATTACATTGTTTTTCTCTGCTTGGGATCATTTTTGGTGGCCACTATAGGCAGGTTGGCTGTTGTAGACAGGTGGCCGCTAAGACAGGTTTGACTGTATATGGAAATGGCATAGAGTACAGAAGCCATGACATCATAAACATCTTTTTTTAGAACTTTCAAATTTGAACATTATTTTCAGAAAGAGCATAACAAATCATGTCTAAATACCGAAAAGCAATTAAATATTGTAAGTATTGGCTGAGATATGCCCATCCTAATGAATTTGACTTCAATGGACGATCAGTGTTATAGTGCACTGGTTCATAAAGTTATGAACCCAGAACACTTTAACACTGATTGCCTATAGATTGTATTGACAACAAAATCATTCAGATGGGCATATCTCAGCCAATAATTAACATATTCATTTGATTTTTGGTATTTGGACATTATTTGTTATGCTCTTTCTGAAAATGAAGTTCAAATTTGAAAATTCAAAAAAATATGTTTATGACGTCATAGATGACATCACACTTCACCACTCTATTGGGTTAACCCAGTAAAGACATTTTGATTTTGGTTCTAACATGCATTCTCCATAGACCCCAACACTATATCATATTTCAGGAACAGTCCGGAATGGGCTGTTTTGTCTCTATGGCGATGCATTGGTTGAATGTACTTGAGAATTTTTTCTGTTGAAAGTACTTGTGTTTGTTTAGTCTGGGAACTGATAATGAGACTGAAGTCTGGTATATTTAGACATTTTAAAGGGATTCATCAAGTAACTTTTTTCTGAAATGACCAAGTCTTGAGTGATCAGAAGAAAGAGTTTCTGACTGACTAACACGAGCATTTCTGGGAAGTACAACCATTAAAGTAACATTGTCCAAATCCTCAAAACTTAGTTGGAACTCTACATCTAGTGTTTCTCTCATATTAAAAGCATGGGACAGGTTTTGGTTTTTCAAATTTCCATTTCGTTCAAAAGATATTTACGATCGAAGTGTTCAGATGTTAAACTGTTTACGGGATAATTTAAGCCGTGTTCAAAGTAAGTGCAATGAGTTAGTGAATATCACTTTGCATTTTTGCTCATTTCTCGGCCAAAAAACATCCAATTAACGTGAAATTTTCACACATTACTTTGTGGACATATCAGATCACACCAATACCATACTTGCCAACATTTGAATTTTGGAAAAAGGGACAAAATTGGCCGGGGGTCCAAAGTCGCAGCATAATTGCACAAGTGTGCGGGAAGTGCACATTGCAAGCACAAAGTCCATTGCGGTAGGGGTCCAGGCCTTGACGTTTTTGAGTATTAAATGCATTCTCGACCCATTTTTCATAATTCTTCCAAAATTACTAGGTAAGATTTGGTCAGATTTACGTTTAAATGTTGTCTCTATAGATACATTTAATAAAGTAAAGTAAAGTTTTAAAAAATAATAATAATTGGGACGTCCCGATTTTACACTTCTAAAAACTTCAAAAAAAGGGACAATTCCGATAAAAACGGGACAGTTGGCAAGTATGCAATACGCATTTTATTAATCACTCATCACTTTTTGTACTTGTCATCAAAGTTACTAGATCCCTTTAAGGGTCTTTGTGGCTCATTGGCTGAAGTGCTCACTAACTAGTCTAGCAATTCGGATGTCTCAGGTTAAAATCCCAACAAATCCAAGTTTTCTTTGCTCATTTTCATCTCATTTATTTCATTACAGCCACTGACAAACATGAAGCACAACAAAAGTGCCAATTATCATAAATCCAAAATATATTCTGAAAGCATATTGATGCAAATAAAATGATGCAAATTTGTTTTGTTCAAATGCATGCATGCAAGACATGAAGGTGCTTCAACTATTCATTCATTAAGTACTGTACATTCGTACATAATCCTGAAAATATTACAAACTGATGAGGATCAAATTAAACCAGTTTTTTGAACAAAATAAACAAATTACATTGTGACTCTGTTGCCAACTCTTGTAACTGAAAACAAATGTTTTAAATTAATAATAGTCTTTTAGCTGAACACTTATATTGTAGGCATAATCCTTCACAAAGAAATATTTACCCCATATTAGAAAGCTGATTTTCAAATCAAACAATTACCATTTTTAAAAACTTTCAATGAATTGATACAGATGTGAGCTTTATTTCATCCTCTTCAGTGTTTATTTTGTTGCAAGCTTAGTTATATCGACAAACATACTTATACAATACTAATAATAACAACACACAAAGCAAATAGCGAAAGCCTACAAAAAATCCTGAACAATTTTCAACTCATTGTTGAAAAGCTTTACACAGAATTTTACCATGATTCGGAGTCGATACTGCATACATTTACAGTAATCCAAGGATAGGTGAAAATATCAGGATGAAAAAATTGTTTTTGTTAAGTTAATAATAGCAGAAAAGTTAATATTGTTAAATCAGTTAATATAAAAGAAACACAGAAAAAGTTTACCTTTGAAACTATTTTTTCAGGTCGTGTAATTTTTTCGGGTCGACCCTTTAGTATTACGTCATGAGGAGAGAAATAAAAGCTATACTGTTAAGAAATAATATTGACTAACAATATGATACATTGGAAAGTAAGATGATGATGTACATGATTAATTTAGAGAAGGAACATTTGACTATAATATGAAATGAAGGTTGTAAAAATTTAAGATTTTGATGGGTGGGCCCAGCTATTAAATTAGAAGTTCCCATTCAAATTGTCATAATTTCAATGGATTCACAGATTCTCTGTGAATTTCCCGATACAATATTTATTTACAAATTACACATTTTGATTGTTGGGCCACAAACGGAAGAGGTCAATTGATGCTAAATGCTATATTATTTTTAAAATTGTGTTTTCTGCAGTTAGCAGCAAAACTCTTTAATAGATAATGCAGTGTTAAAGCTATGCTATGTTCCTCTTACATCCCTCTCGCAAGAAAAGTGTAGAAACATGCTCGAGTGAACTGCAAATAATAATATTCTCAATGCAGATGGCAACAAAATCTAAATAATGCAGGCCTATTTCTTGCAATGGAAACCTGCATGCAATCAAATGCAGTTTCTGTATTGATAATGCAACCCTGCTTATAAATCTCCTATCTGTGATTTTCTCATGAATGTTTAAAGCCAAATAACAGTTTTTGTACATTCCCTAAATAAATTCTACTTACATTCTTCTTAGCCTCCTGTTCCTGATTAAACTCTTTATCCATCTGCTCATCAGCCTGAAAACAAACAATACAAAATCACCATTTTATGTATCTCACAATATTTATACAGTACATGTCATCCTATCGAGTTATTAAAAAGAAGTTTGAATGATGACTAGATTTGTAATACTGGTTGTTAACCGAAATCTGAATGAAGACTAGGTAAAAAGTATTTGATTTGATTTGATTTTAAATATATTTAAATATTTTCATCGTCTTCGTCATCATCGCCGTCGTCATTGTCGTCGGCATCATCATCATCATCATCATCATCATCATGATCATCATCGATCACCATCCTCATCAACACCATCGTTCGTTTCAGTATAGTTCACTGGGCGGGAAGGTGACTTCTCATATTGTTATCAAATAATTCAGTATTTGAAAATTGTTAAGTTTTAGAAATTATGCTCACTTCTTTTTGTTGTTTCTCCAGCTCCAGCATCCTGATCTTTCTGGCCTCTGCCCGGGCATTCCGCCTCTGTGCAAGTTTAGCCTCCGCCTGTCAGAAAAGAAACAAAATCAAGAAATTTAGAGGAAAATAGTAATTATATGCTACCAGGGAACAAAATATATTTTTTTATTTTAGGGGGCTACTATTTCAATCTGATGGATATCACAAAATATTTAATTGTAGGGGCTACCTACTTACTTCAGGGGGCTATTTTGCAAATTAGGGGGCAAAACTGCCCTCAGCCCCATGTATTTCCTACCCTGCATGCTACAAAGAAAGAGAGTTTTTTATTGCTCATCGACATTTTGGTACAAAATGTGTAAAATCCAGTTCATCCTCACCTTGAGGATGGGAAGGGAACAATAGGGGCTTTTCGCAAATGAGCAATGAGTTAGTGAATGTCACTTTGCATTTTTGCTCATTACTCGGCCATATAACGTCCATTTAACTTGAAATTTTCACACAACACCCAGTGGACATATCAAATAACAACAATATACATTGTATCAACCACTCATCACTTTTTGCTCATGTCAACAAAGTTACTAGATACCTTTAAAATAACCTTTCTACAATCGGTATGACATGCTGGAGTTCCATAATGGAGTTGCCCGATCAGGCCACCAAAAAAATGACTTCCATTCTTACATGTATTTGCTGACCCCAAAGGTAACATTTTATTGGCCCTCGGTAAATGGGCAAGTGTTTGTGTCAGCCCTTTTAACATTACAAACCATGGGCATAGGTATGTCATTGATACCCATTCATCAGGGGGAGATGATCTATTCATTCATCCCCCCCTGATGAATAGGTATTACGTAAGTATCGACGCCCATGTTACAAAGTGACATCAAGAAGAGCTCTTCCATCTTCCAGTACATGATCAGCTGTGCCTTAGAACTGTAGACTGTATTACATATTGGCCATCTAATGTAACACACAATATTTAGGAAAGGTCAAGTGATTATCAACTTATAGCCATCCTCCAGCTGGGGACTAGCCTTCTGTCAAGGCTTTGTGTCTCCTGTCTGACAGATTGTCATGCGGAGGGATGTACAGCGGGATCCAAACTTGTCTGAACATTCGTAACTACATGTAGGTCAATTTGTACAGTACTATGATACTTGTTAAAGGGGACCACCAGGCAAAGAACAACACATAATTTGTCTACCGTTTTGTGATATCAAATAGATTTTGCAAAGGGTTGTGTAACTCATAAACAAAGCAATTAATTTCCACCACTTACGGAACCACTACTATTTCCTGGTTCCGTACAGGCCAAACATTTGCGAGTGCGCCAATGCTATTCACACGTACGTTTGGAGATTATAGAATCCCGGGCGATTCGTTCGCTCTGGACAAAGTTGTCTCGTACATGCAGACCCATGAACGCATGCTTTAGAATGGTGATGCATTTTCCAATTATATATTTTTTTTCTGGAAACATATTTTGATGAACTTGTTGATGAAATGGAATACTAAAGATGTTTCCTTCCATTTATAGGAATATTATTTTTGGGTGGTGGTACCCTTTAACACCGAGTTAATGTGTATTTTGGGCCTTGTGCAAGGCATTCGCAAGATGACACAGCGCGTCTCAAATTTACGAATTCTAACTACCTTGAATGTCATGAACTACTGGTGGAAGAATACATAGTTGTGCATGTACATGAGAAGCTGCAGCCGTGAGGCCTTTTTGCGTACAGTCTGCTTTTAAATATTTATTGATCTCACGATACAGCAAGATTTGACCAATGAGCATTGCCCTAGCTGTGCCCGGTCGCACTTCAATGACTTGCATTTATGCACATAATACACTGTCGAACCCAAAATCCATGACATGCGCACTTCCTGATTTGTTGCTAGCTACATGTGTAACTTGGATGAATTCACAGAGGGCTACGCAGATGCAAAAAGGCCTTGTGCCTGTGGCTAGCGCTGCTTGTGCTTTAGTTGCATCTGCCAGATGTTCATGCCATGCAATTATCTAAGACATGTAATGCCTTGTAAAAAGGCTACATGTAGCTTTGGACTGGAGCTAACCTCTCATTGCACTGTATGATGCTTTAATATATTGAACCATCTCACATACATGTATGTTACCTGCTGCTTTGGTCTATACCCATTTTGTCTACTCCCACTCCATCTAAAAATAGCAACATGAGAATTCAGAGGCTAAGGATTAGGATCAGGATAAGGATAAAGGATTACAGGTTAGGGACAGGATTAGGGTCCGTCAGGGCAATAGTATTAATATTGATTTTTCCAGGCCTCCTTTCCAAGCTTGCCTGCATGAAATACACGTACAATGTAGCACTCAATGATACAATTTTACAGGGGCTCTTTGATGACTTTCAGGGGCTAAATCCCGGGGGGGGGGGGGGGGGGGGGGGGGTGGGCACACAAATTATTTTTTGACGGGGGTGTGCCGCACGGAACTCTGAAATGGGGGTCTTAAGAGCCGACTACAAGCAAAAAATATAGGGTCTTTGGAGCTACAAAAACCCTGAAACGGGAGTACAGGGGTGGGTCTAAGGAGCAGACTAAAACTACAACATACATAGACTTGGAGCTACCAAAGACCTATGGAAACACTCAAAAAGGCTTCAATGGTGGTCCAAGGAGCTGACTAGAAGAAGAATAATGGACTTGGCCAAGTCATTCCGGGGGTCTATGGAACGGCAATTTTTGAAAATCGGGTATCTTTAGAGCGGCAATTGAGTGTGAAAACAGGGTTCTTTTAAGCGGCACATACATGTACCCGTCTTACATGTACATTATACATGAGTGCCCCCCCCCCCCCCGTGCTAAATCGTCCTGAGTTCCCGTTTTTTCCCCCACTGATTAGGGTTACATTACATTTAAGGGTATACATATAATTACGGTTTGAGATCACATTTGGAGTTGCGGAAATGGAAGGCATCATATTGTAGTAACCAAATGAGCAGACAAAGTTATTGTACACACTCTGGACACAATCAAAAAGGTTGTTTAATTATATATTTTAAATTAAATTAAACATATAAAGAAACTGACCAGAAATATTTAATGTGATTGAAAAAGAGCAAAGAAAATGGGATTCCAATGGGATTCGAACCCGAGACCTCCGGATCGCGAGACCGGTGCTCTTAAAGTTAAACCAGGAATTTGTAAAACACTAAAACTTGTCCACTGCCAGGATAATTTGATGAGAAAGCCATTGCTTCGTGGCCCGAAGTATTCTTCTCACAACAATGGGAGTGACATTTTGAATAGTAGAGAGTGTTAGATCTATGCGTAATTTGGGGCCAGTCAACCTTTGTTTGAATGACATTGTACGTTGCGTTTGTTTGCACATAATTAATTTGAAGTCAACATAATGGTAATTGTTTTCATGGTTGATGTGACCTACTGATAATTGAAAAGTACTGCAATGATCATTAGTATCTTGTATTGTTTATGAGCTGCACCTGGTTCCATTATACAAACCAACATCATGTAGAGTAAACACACAAAGATACCAAGTACTACAATACAATATTAGCAATACAGCACAGTGTACGTCTACATGTGATTTATACTCTCCTTGAATCGGAGGCAAAATGAGCTAATGATAATTAATACCCCTTGAAACACTTACACATTGAATTACAACATGTAGATGGGCTATACATGTACATGATGCAACAATGTGATTTGTTCATTTGTATACACTCTCTATGTACACAAGGCATGTCTGAGGTCAAATTCGTGAGCTAATTGATGATTACAGGGCTGCACACTAATATTTTTGTTAGTTGCCCAGTCGTGCAAGTGAACTCATTTTCTCACCATTTTTGGTGTCTTGAAAGAAATCTTGACCGTCCGAAAATTGTATTACATTATATATTCAATTAACATTTATTTTGTTAAAATTGTAAAAAATCTACTGCACATAAAGTTCCCCAATCAGGTCAATAAAATTTAACTTTCACAAAATTTTACTGGCCTGACACATTTTCTCCGTGCCCTTGATTATTATTTTTTATTATTGATTGATATTTTGATAGCATTGTAATCATTATTACTATTAGTATTAACCAATGTTGATATAGTTTTATACTTATTATTTGTTGGTATTATTATTATTATTATAATAAAATACCACTGGAATTAGAGTTGTATGTATGGGCCACACACATACACATACATACATGTACATGTAATATGTGATTTATATGTACCGCTCTCTTTACAGGGCACATCTGAGCTCTGCCAAATGAGCTTAAATAAGAATTGACACCACTTGACGCCACCCTGTTCTCACCATAAATTGCCCTGGCCCCACTCTGCCACATGTGCCATCCCCTCTGCTCGCATCAATAAAAACAGATTTGTCACCCATTTATTAGTTATCCTTGCATGACACACAGTGCACATGTATGAAATGTATGTTTTTACAGCATGATGATGTCCACGTACATTGTATGCTGTACACAGTGCAGAGAGGGGAGTGGAACATTTGAGTGTGTGGATGAATGGATATGTGCAGTCTTGGTAGGGCTTTTTATTTGCACTGTAAACATTAGTGCATCCTGACATAAATAAATAAAAACAATACTTTTAGATTTTGTTTGTTTGTTTATTTATTTGTTTGCTTGGGGGTATGGATTTCCATTATTGGTAGGGCTTTGCACTGACTTGCACCAGACAAAACAAAACAAGTACATGCACATTACATCTAATATTGTTTGTTTGTTTGTTTGCTTCTTTGTCTTGCAAATATGGAAGCACTGTGGTACGTGTAGTAATATACATGTACCCTACCAAATCATCAATTTTAATTCAAACATGTTGGAATACATACATGCAGCTCTTTGCAAATTAATTCATATCATACAGACTTTGAAATTAATTAGACATTGCAATTAACAGTCATGTACTGTACATGGTAACTCATTTTTTTACAGCCATACATTGTTTTGAATTTGATACAATACATGAACTGAGGACTGTATCCATTGCAATGGATGATTCCATGTGGTATTTACATTAAGAAAATGTAACTATCTAGGCTCTATGACTCACAGTCACTCACTGCTATTAACCCAGTGGCAATTTGTCAATTTGAACAATTTTGACATTACTGTCTGTGGAAGTACAAATTGGTTGGAACTTTCTCATGTCTAATGACATTCTTCTAAGTATGAATGTTTCTCTCGTTTTCTTATTTCATTGAAAATATGTTTTTTTTTCTACATGTACCGATTGTAAGTTGCCTACCATTTAAAAATCGTACGGTACTCTCTATTGACCATATAAAATATGGATGACACTTGATGTGGAAGGAATACATAATTTTCTTATAACTGTCAGCTATATGATCGTGTTCCCCCAATAGAGCAACCAAAACAAAAACATGTTTTTTCTGGTTCAAACTTCCCAAACTAAAAACTGGCATAATTCTGTGACAGAATGAAAATAGCACTTAATAATTTGTTTTGCATTGAACTCTATATATGTGCAAATTTAAGGGGTTCTGACATTTTGAGGGCTAAAATGCTCTAGGAACCCTTTTATTGTGTTCACTGCCCATGCAGCCCATCAAGAGGGTGAATTTAGAGAGATGCTTATGGGATATCCTGCGTGTAATACTAATACATGTAGATGATTGTCATAGAGTGGCACAGGTCATGTGGTGTATCTACGTACATGTAATAAGGAATGCGCATCTTGTTTCACAGTGGTGATGACCGGTCAAGTGCTTGGGAGACAACTCAGACAAGACAGAAAGGTACATGTACATGTATCAAGACTCACAAGAGTATTGGGGGGGGGGGGGGGGGGGGGCAGGTTTTCAATGTGTTCAGGAGAAAGGACAGGTAAAAAGAGATGGAGGGGGAGGGGGGATGGTAGGGGATCTTGAGATGTATGACATATAAATAGCTTCCTTGAAGATTAGAGATATTTGTTTGCAATTGTTATGTTAAACCCCCCCCAAAAAAACAAAAACAACAACAAACAAACAAACAAACACACATTTGATAGCCTGAATTATTGCACCTGTAGGTATGTAAATTGAAATTGTCAGAAAATTCATTTTGTGTGTACTACTTTTCACCTGATCACATACCTGCCAACATTTGAAAATGAAAAATCTTACTCGCATGTGAGCGAAGCGCGCATCGCGAGCACGAAGCACAAAGTCCTTTGCGGCCGGGGTCCAGTTCTAGATGCTCTCTTGTGCTATCTTAGCCTTATTTTTAAACATATATGACCACACTGAATGAGCAATACTTCAATGATAAAGATCATGAATATTTTGGCTTAATGAGCTTTATGTATGTATGAGCTATATGTATGTTTGTATATATATGCACATGTATATTTACTTTTTGAAAAGAAAGAAAAAAAAAGAAAAAAAAAAAAAAAAAATTTGATTTGATTTTTTTTTTTTTTTTTTCGACTTAAAAATCGTACTCGTCCGATTTTTAACCCTTTTTTTAGTAAAAAATCGGACTAAATACGACAAAATCGGACTGGTTGGCAGGCATGTGATCACTGTCAGCTTAATCAGGGCTATTGGTAAGACTAATTGTAAATCTTTATGAAGTTTATGTTGCGGGCCCAGGACTGGTCCCAAAGGTACATGTACATGTACATGCGCTGGGATCAATAGAGAATTCACATCATGAACAGGTTAATGCATTATTATTATTTATTTAGCAAGTGGTGTGGCAAGATCGGTAGAGCGTGTGCTTTCTGATTGTGAGACCCCGAGTTCGAACCCTGCCCACTCCGTTTGCCCTTCAGCAAGGCATTTAATCCACATTGCTGCTCTCTACCCAGGTGTATAAATGGGTACCTAGTCTGGTGAAAATTAGCTTGGTGCACCTATAGTGTTGCCCGCCGCTAGTATGCTCCCCGGGGAGTTGAGAATGTGTACAATATAATTGTGCAGGTCTGAACTGTACCAAAAATGACCA
Organism: Echinarachnius parma; assembly: GCA_037951105.1. Classification (NCBI taxonomy): domain Eukaryota; kingdom Metazoa; phylum Echinodermata; class Echinoidea; order Clypeasteroida; family Echinarachniidae; genus Echinarachnius; species Echinarachnius parma. The sequence continues at coordinate 58,653 of JBAMJV010003703.1, forward strand.
GGGATAATAATATGCGCTTTGAGCACCTTATTAGGTGGATATTAAGGCTGAGTCATGTCGGTAATTGTCGGAACCGGGTCCCGATAAACTTTTACCGGTCGGGAACCGGTATCCCGATAAATTTTTACCGTCAAAACTCGGACCGGTAAAATCACGCAATCGTGCAAGCATCGGCAAAAATGCACTGTTTGGGGCTTATATTGCTCTTTTTATATGCCAATAACATTATAAATACTGAGGCTTTTATGGATTTACATATCAATCTTTACGGGAAAATAGTTACAGACTATCCAGAATTAACTCAGTTTCGCAAGAAAAGTTTTTTTTTTCCGAAGTAAATTGGACCTAGAAATCGATCGTTTGTTCACCATTGCGCATCGCAACACGTTGCACAGAAACTTAGCCCGCTAGTTGGGGGGAAACATCACATGTACAATCGCTTGTGACTGAGCCACTGCCCTCAAAAAGTGGCTATAAATTAGCCTTTTCGCAATCAACACGATTTTGGTAGTCTACTTACATGATAACATGGCATTTGAAAGCTGAACAGAATACAAAATCACCCCCAAAACAATGAAAAAACTGTGCCGAATTATCAATAAATTTCCAAGGAACATTCGTGATCGTGAGGTTAACTGAAACCGGACGGCTAGAGTTTTCGGGCCGCTGTTTCATGCATATCGCTCGTATACTTTGCGTGCAAGTTACGGGTCTTTTTATCTTACGTGAGATTCATCCGCCGGCCGGTGGAACTATGTTAATTCATTCGCCATACGTTATACATGTAGTCGTTTTTTATAGATATTTTGCGTAATTGTTTTCATTGTTTTGGGGCTCATTTTTGTTTCTGTTCAGCTATCAAACGCCATGAAATCATGTAAGTAGAATATCAAAACATTTTAAAATGGTGCAAATGACAAAAAAACGTATTTTGAGCCACTTTTTGAATGCACTGGCTCATCAGCTGGATCATACAAAGATCCATCAGACAACTCCCCTGGAGTATCGGACTAACTTTGTGTGCACATCCGCCGACAATATCGTTCAAATGACTAGCAATTTTGCGCTTCCTGTTCAATTTCTGACTGTCAAACGAAGTAACGAACCAAGAATTTCTCGAAAATAACCACTCTTTAAAGTAAATGATATCAATTGCCCCGTTTTTATTTGAATTCCTCTACATTATTGTGATAATCTGAATTTCTTTTTTAACATTTTATTTATTTATTTATTTTTCACGGCACCGTTTCCGATATAACGAAACCGGGTCCCGATTGAAACGGTCGGTAACCGGTGTGATCGACCGAACCGACTCAGCCTTAGTGGATATTGCACAATATAATATTCAATATTATTATTATTATTAACATATAACCCTGTGCTCACACAAAAAAATTTCATCGTATAGCTAGTCGAGAGCTGACTAGCTAGTCAGCTCTCGACTAGCTATACGACGGAAATTGTGTGTCTGAACGCTCACTAACGATACGTCGTATAAAGAATCATGATTAGCGAAACGGGGGTTTGAGCATCGTTTCATACGAGAGCTGACTAAAGAATCATGCTCGTTTTGTGTGTGAACGCTGGGCGATTCGCTAATCATGATTCTTTATACGACAACCGTATAGCTGGGCGTGGCTTAGCATGACCGCGTGTTACTTCACTCAGATTTGCGCTCGCTCACAGATTGACAGCAGACAGAAAAAAGACAGCACACTGCGCAGTAGCAAACTGCGCACCTATACGATGTTTCGTTGCAGCTGTTTTGGGATCTTGTTTTTGTGTGTGTGAACGCTCGTTTTCGGGATACGACGTTTCGGGATGAAATTTGTTGTGTGTGAACACGCTGTTTATCTAACCAAATTAGATTTAATAGATCCCAGTGACTCTAACACCATGTTAATGTTGTCCACATCGCTGCATTTCCATGTCCCATTCTAATCCATTTAGGGGAGCCATTTATTGCACTGGTGGTGATGTTGGTGGTACGGGAGAATTGGAGAGGGGGGTGGGGGGGGGGGGGGGCAGGAGGGGGGGGGGGGGTATCATCTAGATCTTAGATCTAGTAACTTTGTTGACATGTGCAAAAATGATAAATGGTTGGTACAATCTGATATGTCCGCAGGGTATTGTGTGAAAATTTAAAGTCAAAGGGACGTTATATGGCCGAGTTATGATCAAAAATGCAAAGTGATATTCACTAACTCATTGCACTTACATACACTTTGTACACGGTTCTCGCGATCTACTGGATTATTTAGCATCTGAACACTTCAATCGTAAATATCTTTTTAACGAAAGGGAAATTTGAAAAACCGAAACCTGTCCCATGCCTTTTTTGTTAATACGAATACAACAAGGTCTGAGGGAACCACATGTACAGGCCATGGCCCATGGGTAAATTGTAAACTAGCCATAGTACAGTTCTGTACTTTCTGACAATGATGCTGTATGCTACATGTACATGTTACATGTTCATGAATTTAGAGTCACGCCCTATAAAGTCCTGAATCATGATGTTCTGAAAGTCGGTCTCGGTCTCGCATTATCGTGGTATTGCAGCATAGAGCATTGGCAGAGCAATTAAAAGCAGAACAGCACATTTTTGTAAAAATGGTGGACGTTGTTGTTGATCATGTTTTTAATGTGCAATGTGTTTTTTGTTTGATTTTTGTCTTGCAAGGGTCCTCATAGTCATACTCGTTGTCTTAATCTCAGTTCGATATTTTAATGTCATCAACAAATTCAGGACCAGTCACAGAAAGGCTAAAAAACTTTTTTTTAAATTAAAATCTAGAGAAATTTTGTATTAATTTAGGCATCGTCATTCGGCGTTACATGGCGTGCGCGCATGGACCATATTTTTGTACACGTAGTTTGCGCGATATTTGACTGTGGGCAATGCAACTTCGCTATTGCAAGGGTGGAGGGATATACTATTTTCCCCAATGTAATGCGGTCTTACAGCTGACTGAACCACGAATTATGCATGTGAAGTATACACAAGACTCAAGAGGTACTAGTAAAAATCATAGATCCGGTTCGTGTTTTGAATCCAGAAACTCGATCAATTTCGACATCGGTAAGTCATTTTTTTGCCGCATTTTCGCAGTGAACTTTGTTGAAATGGTGAATTTTACAGCAATCGGCTGTATTCCACACATACATGTAGGTTCATTACAATAGGGTTGTGCGGAGATCAACCTCTTCCGCCCGCTACACTATCCAACGGAAACAATTTTTTTTTGTCGGCTGATTTCTCCCTCAATTTACCTGCAAATGCACACAAACTTTCGTTTATGTGATCCACAATTCATATACTTTGATAATAATTACCGACTTTGTTGTTTTGAAGACCGCAAAATGTAGATTTAAAATGATTATTTCCCGTCCGTTTTCCTTACCGATGCGTCCTAAAACACGCCGGTCAACTGTTGAACCGGCAACAGTGTACGAATGGCTGGTATTGTTATCTCCAGCGCATTTGCATATATTGCGTGTAAATGGTTCACCTGCGTGAACCATTTACTTTGTAGATGTGCTGTATTCCACAATTTGGAAAATTGTATTTTTGGAAGATTCAGGTGTTTTTACGATATATTCTCAGAAGTTTTTTCTGCCTCAAGCAGTCTCACACATTCATTTTTATCGCACAAACCGAGGGTTGTGGGGCCATGATTTGGTGATTTTAGCCCTCGTTCGCCGCTGCGATACACCGCCGCGTGTGCTGCATGCCGCGCGATCGGGTATTAAAATTGCTAACGCGACAGCGGTGGGGCGCGCACGCGAAATGCAAGCTCACAGCACAGCGCGCCATAAAACGAATGGCGAAAATGGTGACACAACAAATGGATTAAATACCATATTTTGGGCAAATATCAGTTGTTTTTTTTATTTCAAAGGGCATAAGGATTTACAATTAGGTAAGTCCCAACCTATTGAATATCATTTGCATTATTTTCGTGCAATTTTAATTTTCATTTGGTGATGCCTAATTATTAATTTTCTTATCAGTCAAATCATGCCGGTAATTGAAATGATTGATTCACGACATTCTTACATCTACTCATTTATTTCTCTAACTTAGACATGAAAATTATGAAACGTGAAACCAACCGCTTTTGAAATATCAGTGAGAGCTTGTTCTTCATGGTGATAAGCACGGTTGGTATTCCTACACCGTCTCCCCGCCGGACCTCCGGGGGATGTCCCGCCGTGATTAGTCCCGCCCCCAACAGCTCCGCTTACGTCCATCTCGACTGTGTCTACAGACATCTTCAGTTAGCAAACCGTTCCTCAATCACACAAAAATTGGCAGAAATAAGTCATTTGTATTATAAAATTAATTTATTCCTCTCTTGCTCATTCATTCACAGACTTGCTACTTTATCAGATGGTTGATTTCGATATTTTCGATGATTTCATTGTACAAGTTTCAAGATGTATTTCAACTCGTTGTTCGTTGCTCGACTTCACACTTTAAACGTTTCCGTGTTCCGTATGATCTCTCGAAAATCCTTATTTCTTGAAGATTCACGCGCAATTATAAACACAGAGGACCTTCTCCATTACTAGGTTAGTCCTTCATTACCGAGCAGATAACAAATTACATTCCAAATTATAATATCCAATCCATTTATTATCCGGCAAGTTGAAGTCCAATGTCATCGAGTCGGGCTGGAGCGAGCTGCATTATTACTGCACTGTATACTGGCGGTAAGCTACGCCAGAGCTTTGGCTGGCTGTGGTCTTACTATTGGTACTATAAGGTAGCTGTCAATTATCGCTGCGGCCGCGCCTGAGCCGTGCATGTATTATAGGTGGTGCATTCAGCTGCATTGACTTGCATATGCAGTGAGCAGTGACCCGGATGCAATTTTCTAAATGCTCAGTGCGCCATCTATGTTGTAAATAGTACAATGATAATCGGTAAGCATAAAAAAAAGGAAAAAATACATCAATAAAAACATGGAAAATATTCTTTTGTTTTATCGTTTTGCTGGAAAATATGGATGGATTGCCTACAGACAGATACAAATTTGCATTATCGCTAGGCTCTTTGTAAATGTGCAAACAATTAAGATACTGGGTATAGTTTACATGTTTCTTTCAATTTTGAAGATCAGGAAAAGATCACATTTGCAAGTCGGTGCAAGTCAAGGGGCTTACTGTAAAAGATAAGATAAGGAATTGTGGGTACTAGTAGATTAAAAAGAACATGATGCAACTATAATTGATAAAGACTTTTGTTTCATCAAAATCAATGCATGCAGATCCACTGATATCAATATCAAATGAGGAATTTCAGTGCTGAAATAAAAACAAACGTCTAAATAGGTTCTTGTAGAAGTGCATGGGCTCAGGTTAATTTATTCCACCAAGTATACAAAAGATATTCGGGCTGCCAAAAAACAGTATTATCTATTAAAATTTTAAACTTTTAAGGGGAATATAAATAAAACATGGAAAATAATTAATGAACTTTTGTAGACAAGAAACAAATGCATGGATTCCCTCTGTGTTCATTATTGATGGTTCACTTATTCAGGGGTGTCGATCCGTTTTTGAGATTGGGGGGGCGAAATTTGAAAAATTTTCCAGAGTGACCACTGAGAGAGCTAAAAGCCCCACATTGGCATGCCCGGAAGTTTTATTATGCGCTCATTGAAAGTGTCTTGATGGCTCGAAGACCTGACTTTGGGGGGCACCCACATTTGGGGACAATAATGGGGGTCCAGGGGGCGGAGCCCCCGGAAGCTTTTAGATTTCAGACATTTGCTCCTAGCATGGGTGTTAAAATTGTATAAAATAGTGAACCTACTCATAACGTATTTTTAAAGGGCATAGCGAGGAAAAGACTGAGTCTTGCATGATATGGATCCACGTGATCATGTATACTATAGAGCCATCGATATAGTCTAGGGCATTGGGCTCCCATGAAACTATGCAAGGGCGTCAACAATTTCTCAAAAGTGTAGGGGAGACATTGCGAGGAAGCGAAGCGACCGAGCGGGGGAGGGTGTGGGAGGGGGTGTCCCCCTCCCACAGTAGGGAGCTTTTGTATTTTTGGGCGTGAAATTGTGCGATTTGGTGCACACCTGAGACAGAAATTTCACGTAATATGAAGTATATAGGTATGGAACCAAACATACATAATGACAAAGGGAGTGGGACAATCTGCTCCTTTTTCAAATGTGGGGGGACATGATATTCCAATTTGATTTGCGTTCAGCGCATATGTACCGAGATTATTTTATTTTCTGTGACGGTGTTCTATCTATAGATGAGGGTTTAATAAACTTCGTTTGAGGTGTGCCTTTGAGAAATTACGCTGCCCAACACATTTCAAAAGGTGAGTTCCCGCAACCCAAATCGAACTTGCAATATGAGAAACTGTATGCGCGCGAAGCGCGCGGCAAAAAAGAGATTTACAGTCCTTTTCAAACTAAAAAACGGCTATTTTGAAGATTAATTATTGATAAATGTGTCTTTCCCCTCTTTGGCATTATATCACTCGATTTTTTTCTTCCTCATTTTCGGAATTATTGGGGGGGGCGAAATGATATGTTCGCCCCTCAATATTTTCATTGGGGGGGCGACCGCCCCCCCTGCCCCCCCAGGATCGACACCCCTGCACTTATTTCTGACCCCCAACAAATTGCTGAAGGTTTTAATAGTTACTTTAAAGACATTGGGCAAAATATAGCAAACAATAATGTTCATGCGAATATTATTTTTTCTTAATTTTTAAGCCCAAATTATCCTCATACAGCTTACTTTACACCTATTATTGAAAAGGAAATAATTGAACATACTTTGTCATTTAAAACAGCCCATGGTTTCGACCACAGAGGTCAGTGGTTTTGACTCTGTTGATATTTTTGTAGTCTACAAAATTATTCATCTGATATATGTAAACCCTTGTGCAGTATTTTTAATCTGTGTATCGAACATGGTATTGTCCCTTTTGATTTGAAATAAGCCAAAGTTATTCTTATATATAAAAGGGTCCTAAAGATATATTTTCAAACCACAGGCCGATTTCTTTACTTCCATTATTTTCTAAAAGTGTTGAAAAATGCATTTATTTTTGCATTTTTAATTTCTTGGACAAACATAATTATTTTATTTCATAAACAGTTTGGTTTCAGAGCACGTCATTCAACTTCACATGCTCTTTTACACTTTTTAATCCATGTTCAAAAGCTATTGAAAATAATGAGATTATTGTTGGTATCTTTTTAGACTTTCAAAAGGCGTTTGATTCTATTAGTCATGATATACTTCTTGCGAAATTTAATTATTATGGTATTCGTGGTATTACACTGACCTTATTTCGAAGTTATTTGAGTGATCGCAAACAATTTACTGTTTTTATTCTCCAAAATTCTTGCCAACAACCAGTTTGTTGTGGCGTCCCACAGGGATCAAGTTTAGGTCCACTTTTATTTTTGATATTTATTAATGATTTACACACAGTATTCCCTTATTTGAATTTTTTAATTGTTTGCAGATGACACAAATATTTTTTATCATCATAAAAATGCTGATTCCCCGACTCAGATTTTGAATGTTGAAATGAAAAAAAAGTGAATGCATGGATAAAAGCAACAAACTGCAATTGAATTATGAAAAACTCACATTATGGTTTTGAATGCAAATAAAGTTAATATGAATAAAATCAAAATACGTAAAAATGAAAATATAATTAAGCATGTTGACATAACTAAGTTTTAAGGTGTTACTATTGATAGAGACTCGAAGTGGAAAATCATGTGTACAATATTTTACTTAAAACTTCTAAGATGATAGGAGTCATGAGTAAATTGAAAGATACTTTACCACAAAATGTTCTCTTATTGTTATATAATTCTATGATATTACCTTACTTGTCTTATTGTAATATAATATGGGGATGCTGTAATAAATACTTACTTGATCGTATTTTACTCCTACAGAAAAAGGCAGTGCGTATTATTTGTCACAAGCCATTTTTATGTCACACAAGACCCCTATTTTTAATGTTGAAAATGTTACCCATCAATTTATTGTATGAATTTCAACTTTGTTTATTTATGTACTCATATTATAATAATGTATTACCAAAATCATTTAGCAATGTCTTTCGGTGCAATAGCAATGTACATCACTATAATACTAGAACTGCTTCAGATACTCGTGCAATATAAGGACCTAAATCCTTCCTTGTAAAGGTCCGTTATCATGAAATAGACTACCTACTGAAGTTAAACAGTGTAAACAATTTTAAAAGAAAGCTTAAATCATACTTAATGTGCTACAAATTTAGATGCAACAGAACCCCCCTTTTTCCCCCTTAAGTTTTAAGTTTTGTTTTAAATTGTTAGTGTTCATGTATACCATTTATTCCCTTGCCTTTAGGATTATCTATTTATAAGTTCCTTGTAACTTTCAGATGATCCTTCCACTTTTCATATGTAGTCAAGTTCACTATGTCAAAATCAATTGTTTCGTTCAAATTTTGTGGAGATTTTCTGATCTTTACATTTTTGGAAACGTTGAAGTATACTTAATCTAAAAAGCCATGTTGCCATTTTTTTGGAAGCCGCCTTGGGTGCCATATTGGCGTTTCAAAATGGCCGCCTTTATCAACCCTTTTGGCATATATCTCTATATCTAAGCCACCTAGTTGATCATTTTTGGTGTCTAAACCCATATATTTAGGACCGAGACATTGACTGGCAATAATTAGAAGACTTGAAAATGACGTCACTATTGGATTTTCAAAATGGCCGCCATAAATATCATTGATGAAGGCTTAACATATGAAATTCGTATCTAAATACACATTTCCAGGGCCAAACATTTGCACGATAGGAGTCATGTTCATTAAATGATAGCAATCATGGTTTTTAAAATGGCCCTAAAAATTCCCCCCCTCCCCTCCCCCCCCCCCCCCCCCCCACACTCCCGACCACTCCACCTTTATATCTCCACATCTAAGCCATATGTTGGCACATGGAAGTAATCCGTGTACATTGTATGAACCATGCACTGATCCCCATTAACTGTACACGTGTTCATGGGCAAAGCTGGGGGCTGGCATATTTTGCCCGAATATCGGGGGTGGGGTGTGATGCTAGGGAGCGGAGCGACCAAGCTGTTGTTGATTGCCAGCATAAGATGACGAGTGCCCGAATGCGGCCCAAATTTGGGATGTTGAGTTGCCCGAATGAGAGATGTACAGAAAGTGCCAGAATGAGATGGCGAGTGCCCAAATATAATATGCCGATTGCACTAATATCGATGCTTTCCAGGGCTACAGCCCCCTCCCAGCCCTCTCCCTCTTCGCGTATGGGTATAGATTATGATTGTACAGAGGCAGATTCTGAAGTGCACCTACTATAGCGTGCCTTGCATACCCACATCTATTCATACATGGCAACATTTTTTCCATGACAACACATATCTGAAAGACGCTTGTATGGCCACAGTAATCAAAATAGAAGACGCCTATGTTGACCTAGGATCAAATGCTGATTCTTTCAAACTTTCAAACACCCACTTGAATCAAGTACTTGAAAATGAAGATGTAGCGACAAAGTTCCGGGAGTGGCAGGTTGAAAATCACAGAATGCCATGTTTAAATCCATGATGAACTACGCGTTGTACCGGGAGGAAACTATACTCTTCATAACAACATCCCGAAATGTAGACCTGTTCCTTCACCTTACAGCTGGAGATGCTCTCAGTAAGCTGTTCTTCTCAATGGATCGTATCACGTACAAACGAATTTGGCCACATTACTTATCACATGCATGCACTAAAGAATGACAACCCTCAGACATGGAGGGAACTATATCAAATAATGCTACCCCGTTCAATTCAGATCATGATTGTGGGCATTTGAACAAGCACATGAAGGTCAATGCTGGTCTCATAGGTATTCAACAACGCGAATGCCAGACAACGCTTCTTCATGGCGGCTATAATACTTGGTCAAGGTCAATTCAGCATAGAAGCAAAGAAGCCTACATAATGATCATCATGATCTTTCTCTCAGTGTGGTTAGGAGGGAACATGATACTGTCTACAATATCAAGGCTGCCACTCACAGTCACGGCAATCCTTTTGCCGTTGAAGGTGAAATACTCTACAACTTGGTAACCCATGCTTACTTTCCACACGAGTACGTTCATCAGATCCTGAACATAGATGACATTGGACAGAAACTCTATGAAGACTATGTAGCATACCGAGTGAACAGCAATGTCAGCATCTGGATACCCGTAAAGAAAAACAACAACAACAAAATGTATGTGTCTAAGATATGTGACAAAACATTACACATGAAGGAAACAAAGGATCTGTATGGGAGACTTATGGTCCTTGCATGGTCAAGTAAAGAAGTCGATCAAAAACATGCAGTTGGAAACTACGAATTAACCCTGACACCAAGGGCTCTGTTTTCACCAAGTGGTTCTCTCCTGCCATGCAGCGACAAATCAAAGCTGATACACGCCCTTGAAAAGTTGGCAGCAACAGAAAGACAATGCAATGATCCACTACACTTGGAAAGCGAGATGTCTCATACTCAGGATGAAGAAATGGACACCACAGGTGATGAAGACGACACTCCCCACCGCAAACATAACATTGCAGTGGTAGACAGGATGGTGCTAGTCCAACAATTGACCAAGAAGCCAGCAACGATGGTAACAGTAAATGATCTTAGCAAATGCTTCAATGACGGACTTCAGGACCTCACAAGAAACCATGATGAAATAGTACTTGTTTTTGAGACCTACAGGGAAGATTCGCTGAAGTCCAACACCAGAGAACAATTACGGCATGGTAAAGACCTAATCCAGTACCAAGTGAAAGATGAGACCTGCATCAAACATGCACCTCACCATGAGTCGTTTTCTATCAAATGACTGGACTAAAGCTGACCTTACAGAATACTTAGCCACCAAGAATCTTGAGTTCAACCAGGATTCTCCAAAGGTCATTGTAACTTCCGCATCAGGACACACTAGATCCAACAGGGACATGTAGTTTGACAAGAGCAACCATGAGGAGGCAGACACGTTGATGATCTCGCATGCCGTAGCTGCTATTCAGCGAAATGGAAAAGATGCACATCTAACGTTCTTCTCTCCTGACACTGATGTTCTCGTGCTGGCAATAGCTAATCATGATGCTCTACCACATAACACTTTAATATCGATGAAGTCGGGTGAACTCTAAATCGAAACTCAATGGAGATCCGTGGGATCAGTCAAGGCAAAGGCTTTACCGTTCGCCCATGCTTTCTCAGGAGCAGAAAACACGGGGAGATTCGCAAAGATAGGAAAGGCGACATGGATCAAACTGTTCATCGAGGCAGATGATTCCACCATAGATGCTATGAGGAAACTGTCAGATGAGGCTGATGTGACAAAAGATATGTTGTCCACACTGGCTTCATTCGTTTGTACTGCATACTACCCTAAGTCGATAAAGGTAAGGAAGATACCAGAGCTGCGATGGCACTTATTTTGTAAGAACATGGCAGAGAGTGACAGATTGCCTCCAACACTGGGTGCCTTAAAACAGCATATATGATCGCATGGGCAAGCTAGAGTGTGGGGCCACCGTCGCTCATCAAGAACTACCCAATCCACTCGACTATATGGGTACTTCAAGGACGTAGACGGACAGATTAAACCCTCAACGACTGAAGTGCCTCCAGCTCCGAAGGCCCTCATCGAACTAGTAAGATGCCATTGCAAGGGACTGCATCACGGAGATGTACATGTAGAGTTGCCGTGTACAGACAATAGCGCAGTTTTGAATTGACAACATCATATTTTTCTTTAGAAATGACATGTGTGTATGTTTATATTCAGATCCATATCTGTGTGTGGTTGAAACTAACTTTGTGACATTCAGGGTCAAACACGGTGTTTATGGAAGGGCAAACACCACAGAAGGGCGGTAGCTGTGCCAATGTAGACTTGTTTAGATGTATGTAATTAATTGATGTTCCAAAAAGGGCCCAAGCTGTGCCAAAATGCATGAGTTTGTCAGGCTATTTGAATTATTGACCCTCCCCCCTCCCCCCCCCCAGCCCCCTTGGTATGCCACTGTTCTGGGGCTGAGGGGAATTATTGAAGTCTACAGTGAATGTTCTCTTAAATGGTGCAATTGTTATTCGTATGCATGTCATTTGTTATGTTCTTCAACAAATCAAAATACCCCCTTACCCCCCCCCCCCCCCCCCCCACACACATACTTTCCTAGCTATGCCACCACTCCAAATCGTAGAATGGGGTCATTATGACAACCTAGCTCCTTAAAATTAGGTTTACCATCCATTTTTAGTGTTATAGAAGAATTTTAGGCGGAGTTATATACAAAAACAAGTTGAAAATGGCGGCCATTTTGAAAATCCAAGATGGCCGCCATAATGGCTTCGGAAAAAATGGCAACATGGATTTTTATATTTGGCGTACTTCAAACCTTTCAAAAATGTTTAGTATAAACAATCTCCAAACAATTTGAACGAAATTACATGAGGAACCCGACTAATGTGTACTTCAATGGTTTTCTTGCTTTATAGGGATGGTCAAACTTAACTTTAGTAACCAAAACCTGCATCATTACGGTACAAACTAATAGTTATAACTCCACCATGCTCGAAAGATAAACACAATTACACAGTAAAAACCCTGTTATCATTAAAAAGAGCCGTTACAACTCAGAGGGTGCTCTCTAAAAACTCATTGGTTTTAGTCATTTTTTAATACAAAATTGTGCATTTGATGTTTTGTTAAAATAATGATTCAATAGAGATATCATCGAAAAATTAAAAATGTCCCCCGGCCGGTAGACTTATGTATAAAACATCTTGAAATCAAAATTTTCAACTATGAGAGCATTTGAAAGGGAATGATTCTCATGTTACATGTTTTATTCAAAGAACTTTCAAATGGTATTAAAACCAACCAATTCATTGTCAAGGGGCATTTCGGGAAGTACCAATACTCAAGTGTACCTTTATCTTGTTTTTGTAATGTATTTGTGTAATGTTATTTTGTACGTACTTGTCAAAATGTATGCTTTGTTTTTATGAAAGTGGGAAAATTTTCAATTTGAATTTGAATTTTGAATTCCAGTTTCGTATTCACTTGACATTTTAATCGTATTCTTGGAAGGTTTAATTGCAATTACCTCAAATTGGCAAAAACAAAACGGTTGTTGTATATAAACCGCTCATGATGTAATGTATAAACACAAATCTCGATCCACTCGTTTTTGTCTCAGTGATGGGACAGAATACAAGCATACACACCAAGGGTGTTTTCTTTTTCCTCAAAACTTTCCTTGCAATAAATATATATGTGTTGTTGAATCTCGTTATAAAGAGGCCCTTGGGAACAAGAAAACTACCACGTTACATCAGGTATCATCTTATACAACATGTCCCAAAATTAATTACAACGGGACTTTCTGCAACGATAACTTTAAAATAGTAGATCAATCAGAATGATATTTCAGGGTATGAAACTATAAATGATTACCTACATCTTGCAGAAAACCCTATTCGATTTGCTTCAGTGGTCATGGAGAATGAGGATCTTTTGTCAATCATGTCATGTGTTCCACGCGTGAACACAATTAATGGACAACACGTCTCCTTACAAAACCTGGAGGGAAGGGACATCCGACATGATTGACAAAAGATCCTCATTCTCCATGACCACTGAAGCAAATCGAATAGGGTTTTCTGCAGGATGTAGGTAATAAGTTATAATTTCATACCCTGAAATATCATTCTGATTGATCTACTATCTTTAAAGTTATCGTTGCAGAAAGTCCCGTTGTAATTAATTTTGGGACATGTTGTATATCAGGGGGAAAAAGAAGAAATAACCAGGAACTGCAAAATTACCTTGTTATAAGAAGGGATTGAAGAGCTCTTTATAATGAGACTCCTCTGCATTATGAAATTGCCAATCCATTATGCCTTGTTATAAGACAGTTTTGTTATATCAGAACTCTTTATAACGAGGTTCCACTGTATATACCACAGGGGGCGGTTTGACCCATCAGCTCTGCCCCCTCCCCAGAAAAAAAGATATACTATGTTTACATTACTCTTATTTCTTACAAAGATAACAAACTGGAATGTGTATGTATAACAGATTTGTAAAACTTTGTGTAAAGACTAAAAACGAACGATTGCTGCTCGTATTTCATAGGCTGGTAATGAATTACTATCTACTGGTAGACAAGACATAATAATGACACATTGAATAATTGGTTGTTGCATGCAATACAAAATTGTACAAAAATATATATATGTATTACATTTATTTGTATGAAACAAGAAATTGGCACGAATGTTGTTATAGTACAAGATGGTTGTATTATGGCAACAAGCTAAACTTACTCTAATAAATGAATTAAAATTGAATACAAACTATAATATTTCATTAGTATTTACAAATAAAAGTTGGCACAAATGTATAAATTAACCATCGGTATCTTATATTTTGTATTTAGTTGTATAACAACATATTTTTTATTTCAGTACTTGTATACAACAAGAAATCTGCAGAAGGTTTGAAATATATGTAGTACAGAATGAATTAGAATGTAACAACAAAAGTACTGCAGTGCAATGAGCTGTAGTGACCACCTGTCTATGAAGACCATCTGCATATGAGAACCATCTGCATATGAGACCACTTTACTTGTTTCCCTAGAACATGGTTCACATGCAAATAAACCTGCTCAAAAGATCCCTAGTTGTGTCTCCATTAGATGATCTTTAAGGCTTGGTCACATATCACCGGATAGCGTAAACGGATGCCCAACGAATAGAACATTTGCGAAATCAAATTATCCGGTGGTGAAAGTCGTCTCCATTGCTTCATACACAAAACATTCCGCCTGATAGAACAACGTACATCGCCTGACAAAGAACGGACAGGAAACGCATACGAACGGATTGAAGACTTTACTCTCCGTCGGGCATACATTTGCGCTATCCGGTGATATGTGACCGGGCCATTATAGGAAGGTTTGCCTGTATATACAAGCATTACTTTAAAACAGGTTAACCAATAATGAACGGGTAACATATTGCGCAAATAACAGACATTTCACATGACTAGTTAAATCTCAGTTGCATTATTTTGTACTTCAGTTAGTATAAAGGAGCACATAGACTTCTCCTATGACTTGTGTTGACATGAAAATGTGCTTCCATGGCATTTGCTATGCTGAAAATTGCTCCGCTACCCAGGTCGAAAAAACAGTTGAAAATTAGTTGCCAACTGGTACCAGTTGATACCAGTTGGCCAACTGGTTTCAATATGGAAATTGGTACACTGGAATCAACCAGTAAGAATCCAGTAATAGATACTAGTAAGAATCCAGTAAGAACCCAGTAAGGCTGACCAGTAAGAAAACCAGTTGAAACCAATATAAAACCATTAAGAAACCAGTAGTGGGATTAACTGGTACATGAAGATCAGTTCAAGTAGTTGGTTTCAACTGGTATTTTGAATTGGGTTTCAACTGGTATTTCTCTTGGTTTTTAACTGGTCTGCTGCATCTGTCCATTTATCTTTACTGGGAACCGGGAATTTTAACTGCTACCGTTTGATGCCAGTTAAAACCAGTAAAAGCCAGTTGAATTTCCAACTGGTTTCAACTGGTTTCAACTGTTTTTTTCGACCTGGGTATTCATTAATCAGAAACCAACAATACAGATTTCTAACCATATAACCAAATATCAAACAATTAAACCCTAAACATAATATTTCAGAAACCAACAAACCTTTCTCATGTTTAACAAATATCAAACACCGACTTAAACCCTAACCTACAACATAATGTTAAAATTTGGCAGAAACCTTACCATAACTTTCACCTATAACCATATATGCCTGGCTATATAAACACTAAAAGCAACTTTTGCTAGAACACTATTTTAAAGCCACAACTCATGATAAGTTGTATTTTCTCTTGAACGACTGAGGCAACCTTTGTTTACTGAAAAATGCTGAATGAGGATTACTGAAATGTACCACGGCTCTAAATTGTAGATTTTGGTGAGTGGCACCTGAAAGATGGGTTTAGTTTCTTTTGGTGACAGTTTTAAGAAATTATTATAATCCACTATGTAAAAGCCTGTGTAGTATTGAATTGAATTGAATTGAATTGAATTTATTCGGCAAAGTAAAGTAAAAATTAAGTAAAATACAAAATATTACAAAATAAATGTACATATCATATAATACAAATTAAAGCCGGGACCTCTGTGAAGCAGCAGCTTGTATTTGAGGCCCCAATAAATAATCATTTA
>JBAMJV010003704.1:0-150456 GCA_037951105.1 Echinarachnius parma
GCTCGGCCACCCGGGGAGGGTCACGTACAACCCCCAAAATCTCTACGTTGACACATCGCTAAACTTCTAAACGATCCAAGTGATTCATATCTTTCACCTAAACACGGTCCCTATACTTTTATATCAACGTCGTCAACCTATGATTCAGGATTTCACTCCGAGGCGCCCGCCATCTATGCGCGCTTAGTACACATACAGTTTGACCTAATTTGCAATTATTACAAAAACACACTGTGAAAGATCTTGATTGCTAAAATTCAGAAGCTTCCGGAGCCTCTAATTCCCCAAGCAAGGGCCCTTGTGCAGGTTACCCCTGGACCACTAACCTCAGTTGAGGCCATGAGGCGGCTCCCTCTTCCTAATTAGTTAAGACATTAAAATGAAGTCACCCATCAGGCTAGTCAGAAATAACCGTTTGTACACCACGTACATAGGATTTTCTTTTTATAAAAACTGACTTCGTAGTCAGTGGAGCCACCGTTGGAACAGAGACTGGTTGTTTGATCGACCACCAAGCCTGACTGAAGTAATAGTCATTTATTATAAAACAGATTTATATTTTGTCATTTATGAAAAATAAACATAATTTGACTTTTTAAATTGCTAACATCATAATGTGTATCTGTGTTACGCCCCCTGGTCCCGTGACAATAAGCGCCCTAATACGGGTAGGGCGGGACCCTGTACATTTTAACCCATCCTGATCTGTGGCCATATTCATAAAACCCCGATAAGCTAGTTGGTTGATCAAATTACGATTCGATGTCCGCTAGGCTTAACTGGTATTCACAAAAGGCCGATAGGCTAAATTCACTATCGTAGTCAAGGCCTGGCCTAGCATGACAACCCATCTGTCTAAATTCCACAATCCATTTGGTATTACACGACATTGTTAGTCGAAATGCGAACAATTACAACAATATATCTGCGGTGCCGACTAAATGCATTGAAATCTATTTATGCGGGACGTTCTGAATAGAGCTTTGTTTGACTTACAACAAAGGCGTGAAGTTGAATGACGACCTAACACCCAGCTAATTTTTTCTTATTCACCAAAGCCAGATAGGACAAATTTTAGCGACACTGGACCAAAAATTTTAGAGGTACTCTGATGTACCTCTAAATTGCTAGCAAGTAACAATCTGCCCGGTTTTTGTGTGTGTATATATATGCGTGTGGCGCGATCGTGAACATGGCAAGGAGAATATTCGAATAAGGGATATTAGAGTTTTTTGTGATAGCGTGATGTTAGTTCAAAATAGTTCCCCAAGTAACATACTTTTCCGTGTTTGTCCTAGCATCCTTGTACTTCAGTAATAACATCTTTTATCAGCTTAAATGACATGTTTTTTATCTGCAGAGTAATTTGCCTTTATTTGTCCTTGTTGTGACATATTAGCTTACTTTTGCAGTTCGGATTGATTTTATGTGATTTCAATTCTGTTTTGATGATTCTATCTATATAATACTATTTAATGCAATTTCGTTTCTGTTTTCACTGCAATTGAATAGTTTCCCTTGTCATGTTATCATATTATAAGCGTGGCGGAGCTTGATCGTAATGAGGAGGGAGATGTATTTGGTTTTACTTCTATTTAGGGTGGCTATGAAAACATGTGCTTACGCGTGATCCCCCCCCCCCCCCCCCCACCCCCGAAAAAACCATCATTCCTACTCACGCTCATATCTACAGTAACAACCTTACATTTAGGAATTATAGGCAAGCTTTTTGTTTTGGACACAAGTTACCGCCCCCCCCCCCCCCCCCCCGTTTACCCCAGATAAGACAATTATGTTCTACCTACCCCCCCCCCCCCCCCCTTACTGTATCACGTTGTAAGAACCACATAACAAACTCAATAAGACGCTTTTATGATTGGAACAATAAGGAACAATTCGTTCATTCACACGTTCGAGTAAACTGCGCTTTTATGCGATGTCAAACAAACATGCAACAGATGGAATGTTACCATGACAGCCACGATGAATAAATTAGATCATCCGAGTTGTTAGCTTGTTATCGGTATGGTTAGCAGTGCTTCTTGAATTACGATTTAGCAACTCGCTACGAAGATTTTAATGGCTATTGTATTACAGGGCTTAGGACGCTCGTTGATTGGTCGTTATGGTAAGGGCATAGACAGCGTGCAAAATCTACACACATTACTAAATACATACCATGCACGTGTGTGTTGTGCACTGGTTTGTGAAAACAAAGGTGATCACCCAAGCGAGTTTTGTGAGTTCCCCGCTAGTTATCGTCCAAAGTGGCATTTTGGCAAGGAGATAAGGCTAGCTGACAGATAGGCTATCGGGCTTTTATGAATATGGGCACTGGTCCCCAACAACTTGGGCTAGGATCTATTGAGAATACATGTTATAGCAAAATCAATCAGTCCTGAACGAGTTAAGGACTTTCCGCCATGTGCAATTTAAGATAAGGAAAGCTTACTAAGGTTTACTTTTGTGAACAATGAATGGTCAAATTCCAAGCTTTTACCCCGCCAACTTATATCACTTGTTTATTTACTAACCGCCTTTTTCACACAGGCTTGTTTAGTGCGATTTGCATCACGATGCACATTTCGAAATTATTTGCGCCCATACACGTTCACAGAACGTTTGAAATGGAATGGCTCTTTTAGCCCCCTCCCCCACACGGCCCTCCACTTCTTTCTTCGTTTTTCTTTGTGGGGGATGGAGGGGGCAGCAGCCCTCATCCCATTGCCGATGTATATACTTGGGGCCATTACTCATATGCATCGGCAATGGGATGAGGGCTGCTGCCCCTCCATCCCCCACAAAGAAAAACGAAGAAAAGAAGTGGAGGGCCGTGTGGGTGGGGGGGGGGGGGGGGGGGGGGGGGGGGGGGGGGGGGGGGGGGGGGGGGGGAGGCTAAAAAGAGCAATTCCATTTCAAAGGCGCTACAGAATCATGCCTAGTGTTTCCTTGTACGAAAGTATGAAACCACCCCCCCCCCCCCCCCCCTTCCTATGTTATTTGTCTTATTGATGTAAGTATGATTAATCTGTACAAACGTATGAGTCTTTTGCAATGAGTTAGCAAAATGCTTCTTTTCAAAGGACTATTGTCACTGCACGAAGTAAACACGAGCATGTCACCGTAGTGCACTGTCGTGTGTCGTGCCGTGTGTCGTGTCGTATGTCGTGTCGTATGTCGTGTCGTATGTCGTGTCGTGTGTCGTGTCGTAAGTCGTGTTGTGTGTCGTGTCGGGTTTGTTTGACGGCGCCTTTATTTTGCGCATTATTCCCTTAATACATTGAGTATGACTGTATAAACTAACTACCTGGATGATGCTTAAAGGGATCTAGTAACTTTGTTGACCATGTGCAGAAGTTGATGAATGGGTTGATGCAATTTATATTGTTGTTATCTCATATAACCACAAGGTATTTGTGTGAAAATTTCAAGTCCAAAATGGACATTGCATGGCAAAGTAATGAGCAAAATGTAAGTGATAGTCACTAACTAACTGCACTCACTTTGTACGCAGTAAGAAAAAACTCCACCGAGTTTTTCTTCATCTGAATACTTCGATAGTTACATATCGTTGTAACGAAAGAGGAAATTTGAAAAACCGAAACCTGTCCCATGATTTTATTGGTAATACGAACACAACAAGGTATGAGGGAACCGCTAGAATTAAATTTTATTTGAGGATTTGGAACAATGTTACTAAGTCCCTTTAACAAAATAAAGTTAAAAACGTATAATGTGGGATATAATGCGATTCAATTAGGGATAACAATCTATGGCTGAAACAAAAACGTACATACAAATCAACATGATCAATGAAGAAGCAGTATTATGTTACTCTTGTCATGCTTGCATGTTTCTCCACAATCTGTTTCAGCTCAATTACTTATTATTCGCGATACTCAAATTTTGATACGAGCTACCGGTAATTTAATGAGATAACAATTTTTATCACCCATATTAAATAATATTTGCACGGCTCGCTCCTTTCTTTTCAAAGAAATATCTAACTTTATCAAACTTATCACTTTGAAAGTCTAGTGGCATGTTCAAATATATTAAATTTGTATAAATGGAAATAAAAGGACTTTTCTATTTGGAGAAAAAGTTCAATGCACGCCGAACGAAAACACATGTATTTTTATGTTAAAATCGCATAGATTTTGAACTGATTTATGATGCCTTTAGATATTGTAGATTATATTGATGTTTTCTTAATGACAGTTAATTTTGAAATAAATATTTGTACTTTGATATTCATGTTTATAAGTGGAAACGTATTTAGTTTCATGGCTCATACATTTGTTTGGGGCTACTATTTGGTTAAAGGTGCACCTGTAAAGTGTCAGATATTGCAAAAAATGACATTTGAGACTTCAATCCTATACCCAATTCTTTGTGAGATATGTCCTAATAAAAAAAGAACACTCCTTTTCTGATTAAAAAGGGAACATTTGCGTCAATTGTTACAAGGAATTACAGTTTATGTTGTTGACATTTATGACCGTTTATAAATGCTCTTGAGCTGAATGATTATCGATGATAGATATCGTCATACCAAAGGGGCATTTGAAAAAATCTAATTCATTTTATTATTCTCTTACCATAATTTAGTGAGATAACAATTTTTATCACCCATATTAAATAATATTTGCACGGCTCGCTCCTTTCTTTTCAAAGAAATATCTAACTTTATCAAACTTATCACTTTGAAAGTCTAGTGGCATGTTCAAATATATTAAATTTGTATAAATGGAAATAAATGGACTTTTCTATTTGGAGAAAAAGTTCAATGCACGCCGAACGAAAACACATGTATTTTTATGTTAAAATCGCATAGATTTTGAACTGATTTATGATACCTTTAGATATTGTAGATTATATTGATGTTTTCTTAATGACAGTTAATTTTAAAAATAAATATTTGTATTTTAATATTCATTTTTGTAAGTGGAATCGTATTTAGTTTCATGGCTCATAAATTCGGGCTACTATTTGGTGAAAGGTGCACCTGTAAAGTGTCAGATATTGCACAAAGTGACATTTGATACTTCAATCCTGTACCCAATCCTATACCCAGTTAGACATTTTACAGGTGCACATTTTAAGCCATGGTCTCATCCAACCCACGTAAGCGTAGCGCAAACGTAGGGCAGTAAATTTTCATACGCGGCCATTTTCTGTACGTGGGAGTGGTCACATTATCTGCGTGTGGTCCACGTAGAAAATGCGTTTTTTCGTGGGTAGTACGGTGGTGCTACGTGGGTGTCACGTGGCGCAGCACCGCTTCCGTGCCGCGTATATAAACCCCTCACAAAAAGTTCCTCAAGTAAAGTTTGAGCATATACAAACCTGTCTATAGCGACCGCTCAAGGGACCGGTGAAAAATGGTCGCTTTAGACAAGTGGTCGCATAAAACAGGTTGGCGGAATTTTGAATTTCTGGAATCTTGTGCCTATGTGTAATTAATTGGCATCTGTACCACCAAGTGCTCCCACGCACAACCCACGCACCAGCCACGCGCTAGCCGCGACAAATCATCGCAGATCAAAAATTGTCTATTTCTAAGTTTTCTCCACGTATAATAGGAAAATGAAGGCTACGCGGGGGTCAGGTAGCTTAAAACTACTTGCGTAGTGCGCGGGGGTCACGTACAACCCCAAAAAAGTCTACGTTGACCCGTCGCTACGCCTACGCGGTCGGATGAGACCAGGGCTGGGAGTGGTCACGTAGGAAATGCATTTTTCGAGGTGTTTACGTGGGCAGTGCGTGGATAGTACGTGGGTGGCGCGCAGGTGCTACGCGGGCAAGACGAGGGGCCAGTGGTGATCCCGTGGGCAGTGCGCGCGTAGTGATTGCGTAGTACGGGATACGTGGGTGGTGCACAGGTTCTACATGGGTGCTTCTCTAGCTTATATGAAGGCTACGCGGGGGTCAGGTAGCTTGAAATTACTTTGGTAGTGCGCTCGGCCACCCGGGGAGGGTCACGTACAACCCCAAAATCTCTACGTTGACACATCGCTAAACTTCTAAACGATCCAAGTGATTCATATCTTTCACCTAAACACGGTCCCTATACTTTTATATCAACGTCGTCAACTATGATTCAGGATTTCACTCCGAGGCGTCCGCCATCTATGCGCGCTTAGATACACATACAGTTTGACCTAATTTGCAATTATTACAAAAACACACTGTGAAAGATCTTGATTGCTAAAATTCAGAAGCTTCCGGAGCCTCTAATTCCCCAAGCAAGGGCCCTTGTGCAGGTTACCCCTGGACACTAACCTCAGTTGAGGCCATGAGGCGGGCTCCTCTTCCTAATTAGTTAAGACATTAAAATGAAGTCACCCATCAGGCTAGTCAGAAATAACCGTTTGTACACCACGTACATAGGATTTTCTTTTATAAAACTGACTTCGTAGTCAGTGGAGCCACCGTTGGAACAGAGACTGGTTGTTTGATCGACCACCAAGCCTGCTGAAGTAATAGTCATTTATTATAAAACAGATTTAATATTTTGTCATTTATGAAAAATAAACATAATTTGACTTTTAAATTGCTAACATCATAATGTGTATCTGTGTTACGCCCCTGGTCCCGTGACAATAAGCGCCCTAATACGGGTAGGGCGGGACCCTGTACATTTTAACCCATCCTGATCTGGTCCCCAACAACTTGGGCTAGGATCTATTGAGAATACATGTTATAGCAAAATCAATCAGTCCTGAACGAGTTAAGGACTTTCCGCCATGTGCAATTAAGATAAGGAAAGCTTACTAAGGTTTACCTTTTGTGAACAATGAATGGTCAAATTCCAAAGCTTTTACCCGCCAACTTATATCACTTGTTTATTTACTAACCGCCTTTTGCCAATCAGCTTTTGCAAAACTTTCGCGCCTACGACGTGATATTACCCGCGCTGGCATAGTTTCATTTTGGCTCAGTGTTCTTTTGGACATGTTTGGTGATACTCCAATGAGATTTTGAATGTCTTTCTTAATGTGATTTTTAAATTCTGAAGAAACAAACATTTATTAGAGAAACGTCATTCTGACATTTGCGCACCTTCTCGCCTTACCTGAATTATAAGAACTGTTTTCAGTTTGTCACGGATAATTACCATTCACTATATATGTTATAGCTAACAGCCTTAACACGGGAAAGCGTTCTACATGAACATATGTTGTACGTTGTCACCAAAGATCAAATCTTCAATCGATCCGGTAAGTGATGTATTTGATTTGTATTATATTATATTATTGTTGAATGTTGTTTTAAATGTGTGACCCATGATGGGAGAACGATATTATTATTATTAAGCGACCCTCGTTTGCTCGATACAGTTTGAGTCGGTAATAGGCCCTTTCACACAGGCTTGTTTAGTGCGATTTGCATCACGATGCACATTTCGAAATTATTTTCGCCCATACACGTTCACAGAAAGGGAAATAATTTCAAAATTTGCATCGCCATTCACAATTCAAAATTATTTGGCGCCTGTTCACACATAGACAAAAATCGCACTAGTTCATGGAGACCGGATGCGTACACGAATGACTAAAGCGCTTTGCATGATAGGATATATAATTGAGATCTTTCTTTGGACCGTTCACACACGCCACGCCCGCGGCAAACAATCACCACAACTCCCAAGTAATCGCGATTATTTCAAACAATTGCTGAACTAAGTGAAATTTGCATTGCGATCCTATTATACAAAAGTGTTTCCCTTATAATGTGGATTTCTGTGCCAATAAGTTCATGTATAATTATGATTTGATAATATTTAATCAAAATCTTCCAACAAAAAACATTTACTATTCAATATTGATTGGAATTTGGTACATGATTTTTATTTAGACACTTACAATCATATTCGTAAAAATAGCCCATTGGCAATAATAGAGTTTGGTAGTCATTTCAAACATAATTAAAACATGATTGATCCTCGGAGGGAATGTAATCCTTAAAAAAAGGGTTTTCTTAGCCAAACCCGTTAAAATGGCAAGATTAGATTTTGTTTTCTTTTGACAAATAATGAATGTCAGTAATCGATAAATTGCAAACATCATCAGAATATAGGACAGAGCATTCATTAGTTTGAGGTAAAGTTTTATAGGTAAAGGTTATTGGACATGTAATAACTCGTTGTTGAAAAATGATGAATAATGTGCAGAAAATTAAACAAGTATATAATTAAAGAAAATAATGTAATATACATTGAGTGGATGAAGTGTCCTATGATGAATAAGACATAGATAAATGTAATTCGGAAAATGATCAATTATGTTTTAATGATAAGAGGCCAGACAAAATCATATTCATGTATAAAAAGAATAGGAAGTGTAAACAATGAAACTAGTTTAGAAAATGAAATTAGTGATGTAGAAAATTAAACTATTCATGTTTTGGATAATAAAGAAATTATTGATTAATTGGAAAAATTATGAATTAGACAATTTATGAAAACAAAACATTTAAGAAATTGTATGCACGCCAAGCGCGAGGCAAAAACGAGATATGCATTCGTTTTCAAACTAAAAACAGCTATTTTGAAGGTTAGAGTGAAACCAGTATGTCTAACTCCACGAAAATTGCTTGCAGCTTCAGCATTTCTCTTCTACCGTGTTGTTTGGCTTATGGTAAGAGAATAATAAAATAGGGTTAGAATTTTGTAAATGCCCCTTTAGTATGACGATATCTATCATTCAGGGGCATCGATCACGGGTGGGGGGGGGGGGGGGGGTGGGTGGGTATATCCACCCCCCTAATATTTGGCCTGTATTATTATCATCCCCCCCCCCCAATATTTGGGGTTCAAACATATATAATAACATCAAAATTACGGAGCATTGCCCCCTCTCATGAATGTTACTCATGTTGTTACTATAGTCTTCTACTGTTGGATAATTCTAAACTGCACAAATCCAAAATCTTCCGGGGCTGCGCCCCTGGAACCCCCATTAAGGTTATTTGACCCAGTACCAGCAATGAACTTATTAAATAGTTTTATTCAGGACTGCTCGCTTGGCAAACTTTCAGGCAATCCTGGCCCACTGTGCGTTTGCGCTTCGCTCACTAAAATTGGGCTAACTATTCAATAGTTAATTGTATTTCTGGATATTAAAAATCCCAAAGCTTCCGGGGGCTTCGCCCCCTGGACCCCCAATAAGCTTTCCAATGTGGGTATCCCTTGACTTATTCTATTCAGGGTTCAATCAGGATGATTGCAATCGACAGTATAATTATATCAGGCTAAAATTTATCCATACTTGGACAGTGCCCTCATCATAACAGGATGCTCGCAATGTGCACTTAATAATCTTCCAATCTCTATACACCTAATTCAAAAGCAAATTAACTAAAGAATAGTTAAAGGGATAGTTGAGTTCTGGTAAAGAGAGTACAGTTTTGGTTAAACTGAATTTTAGTAACCACAACCTGCACCATTACATTACAAACTAATAGTTATAACTCTACCATGCTTGAAAGGAATTCAAAATCACAAACGACTGAGTCATTCAAACAGAGGTGCTCAAAATCAAGATGGCGCTCTATAAAAACACATTGGTATAAACGATTTTAAATAAAATACCGTGCATGTGAAGGCTCGTAAAAAAAGTGATTAGATACAGAGATAATCAACAACTATTAAAAAACTTCTTTTGAAATTGTTTGAAAAGAGGAAGCATTTACATTTTTTTTGTAACGGTTGGTTCAGAATTAGCTAATATTTGTGGGGCCCCACATTTATACAAATGGTTACGTTTATGGATATTTCAGCCGTTTCTGAACCGATTTTGATCAAATAAAGTATATTCTGTCACTAAAATATTATGCTCTTTCAAATTTTACACTCAGTTTTTCATTATCTCACAAAAAATTATTATGTGTAGCGCCCTCTCTACCAAAACTCAACTATCCCTTTAACTCTATATTTACATATTATAGACAACATCTTTATATCTGGATATTACAAATCCCAAAGCTTCCGGGGGTTCCGCCCCCCGACCCCCAATAAGCTTCCCAAATGTGGGTATCCCATGACTGATGCTATTCAGGGTTCCATCAGAATGCTTGCAATACATTACGTTTCACCCAAGTTAGAAAATAACCGCTTCTCAGGCCTGAGGAGAGGTTGAGAGATTCGTGCCTCTAGTAGAATTTTATCACCGTTTACACCGTTCTTATCGGTTTACTGCGTGTAACCGGAGGAGATTATCTCTATAATACCACTAGGTCTCGGGGGGGGGGGGGGGGGGGGGGGCAGTTAACAGGGCATGGAATGTTGACGAAAGCTATTAAAATGGTTGAGTTGATTTCCACCGTGGTGGAGATCACGGCTCACTTAGTGAAACGTAATGATGTATCTATCAGGCTAAAGTTCATATTGGACAAAGCCCAGCTCATAACATGATGCTTGCAATGTGCACTCAATAATCTTCCAATTTCTAAACAGCTGAACTCAAAAGCTTTGCCCCCCCCCCCCCCCCCCCCCCCCTCAGCCATAAAAACCCGGGCACGCTGCTGGGTTGTCGCTTCGCCAGAGATGGTCAAAATGACGAATCATCCCCCGAGAAGAAATCGACTATCATTGATAATTATTCAGCTCAAGAGCGTTAATGAACGGTCATAAACCTCATACGCGTGTACAGTAATTCTTTGTAAAAGCTGACGCAAATTTTCCCTTTTTTAACCAAGAAAGCAGTGTTCTTTTTCAATGAAACTTTCACACATTATCCGGACATATCTTACAATGATTTTGATATAGAATTGAAGTCTCAAATGTAGTTTTGGGCAATATCTGACACTTTACAGTTCCACCTTTAAGCATAGATTAATGTCTTATTCCCTTCTTTGGCATCATATCACTCAATTTGTTCTTCCTTTTTTCGGAATTATTGACGGGGGCGGGGGAGTGCGAAACGATATATTCGCCCCAACTAGTTTCATTAGGAAGGGCCAATGCGGCAAACATATCGATTCGCCCTTCCCCCAATAATTCCGAAAAATTTCGTTTTGACCCCAAATGATTTCGAAAAATAGGAAAGAAAACCTTCCTACCACCCCCCCCCCCCTCCCACCTCCCCCCCCCCTCCCCCCATGATCGTCACCTCTGTTCAGTATCAGAAAAAACAAAACAAAAATAATAAAATATAGTTTTCTTTTCTCACTCATTTGCAATTCTACAATCTTTTCAAACGATCAGAGTTTTGGGAATCGTCGGGACTTCATGCAGGCCATGACCAACGTCGTAAGGTTTTCCCATCCATTTTCAAACTATCGTCAATCAAATTCGAACAATGCTAACTTCAATTTCGTCCCGAGAAGTCAGGAAACTTCAATTGATACATTCGATTTTGTCATTTACCATTCGCATTGATCAATGGTCATTACAATTCAAAATTGGCTCATTCGAATTCGTTATTTTGCATGGAATTCGTCCCGACTGGTAGCTATTGTAGCTCATACAATTCATTTCAAAATGAATAACTTCAATAATATAGGTGTTTCTAAAACCATTAACTGATCACAAAACAATTAATTTCGATATTGCAATTCAACAAACGATAATTGACCAAAAGTCTGATTGATTGATTTATACAATAAATGTGTGTTGGGAGACGCATTAGCTTAATGTTATCTCAAATACAAAAACCGTTCAATATAGTCAATACACTAAAATTGTGTGAATGTCCGGGACACAAAATAAACATAAACATTGGGTTCAAATTTACAAATTATAATAATGAAAGGATGATGAAACAAAGTATCAATACAGCTTTCCATGTTGTTGGACGAATTTGAATGGGAAATAACGAAATTGAATGCACAATTGATATTCATCATCACATTAATTGAACACGTACCGGCAGGAGCGATCGGACGAAATTGAATACGTTTTGACTAAAAATACGGTACAATGATGAATTAGATTGCGAAAGAGCAACATTGTGTGCGCAATGACGAAATTGAACATTACATATGATCGGCGATAGACTTACCGGACGAAATTGAAGTGAACAATCTATGAAATTGATTGACGATTGTTTGAAAATGGATGGGAAAACATTATTATGCAGCAATATACTGAGTTAAAAACAAAAAAACATATCCATATTCTGACCATTAAATTGACAATAAGACGTTGAATGACGATGGAGAGGACAATTACATATTATTAATCTTCCCCTTGACTGATCATTGTCATTATCACGATGGTTAAGACTCTGATAATGGTGATTACAGATACAGACGACGATTTGTCCGGACTCTTCAACCCTATTATCAACACCGCTAGCACAATTAAAGTGCAATTTTCTCCAAAGGTTTTGGCCCATGGGACCCCTTACATATCAATCTACCTGCTACTCTTGGGTATAATAATTTATTATTAATCGTAATGCATGCGCATACGCAGAAGCACTCAATCAAATATTTCTACTAGTGTCCGGTGTTGCAGGGATACGTGTCCATGTGACTAACCAAATTAGATACATCTGCAGGCTTTCAAGTTCCTACTTTTTCCTACTTTTTCCTACTTTTTTACACAACCTCCTACTTATCCTACTTTTTCCCCAAATTTCCTACTATTTCCTACTTTCTCCTACTTTTTTGTGTAACCCCCCAAAAAAAACAATTGTGCGAGGCTATTATTATTCACGAGTAGTGAGTAATTGTTGCAGGTTCTGACATAAGGTGTGGCTGTCCACTATGCTAGTTTCACCATCACCGGTCTACTTTGTAGACACAAATCAGCCAGAACACCTGGTGCATACCTCAGCTCTGCTGCTGTGTGTTTCCAAAAATCAAAAAAAGGGATTGGTGCATTAAAGTGGTGAGTATGACCATGAGCGTTGATCACAGGGGGAATGGGGGATATATCCCCCCCAATATTTGAGGTGGGGGATAACCTGTATTATTATTATCTCCCCTCCACCAATATTTCAGCTTCAAATATAGTTTTGAATATTAAAATAAAGGGACATTGCCCTCTATTATTCATTATGTGAAAGTTGATACAATTAAACCACATATTGAGAGTGCTCATCTGCCAAAATTGAAAATCTTCTGGGGGCTATGCCCCCTGGATCACCATTATTGTTAACCCGGTCCATTGTAAACATGTATAACATCTGTATTCAGGAACTCTTGCTATACCAACTAAAATTTAAATAACTATAGAACTAACCATCTAATAGCTAACTAGGTTTCTTTTTAAATATGGACAATATCTTTTGTTCTGTATATCAGAAATCCTAAGGCTTCCGGGGGCTCTGCCCCCTGAACCCCCATCCCATTGTGATTCCATTCAGGGTTACATCAAGGTGGGGGCTGTGTCTCCTGAACCCCCATTATAGTAATTTGACCAAGTCTCCTGTGCACGTATAAAATCTTTATTCAGGAACTCTTGCTATGCCCACTCAAATTTGAATAGCTAACTAGGTTTTCTTTTTAAATATGGACAACATCTTTAGTTCTGTATATCAGAAATCCAAAAGCTTCCGGGGGCTCCGCCCCCTGGACCCCCATCCCATTGTGATTCCATTCAGGGTTCCATCCAGGTGATTCCAAATTGCATATTGTAATCGTCAAATTTCTAAACAGCTCAATT
This sequence comes from Echinarachnius parma, assembly GCA_037951105.1. Lineage (NCBI taxonomy): Eukaryota > Metazoa > Echinodermata > Echinoidea > Clypeasteroida > Echinarachniidae > Echinarachnius > Echinarachnius parma. Next base: position 13,616 of record JBAMJV010003704.1, read on the forward strand.
AAAAAGCATGGGCCCCCATACCCCTTCCCTCCTCCGGTCATACAATCCCTGGTATGCTGCTGGGTTGGTCGCTTCGCCTCCTCGCCAAAGATGGTTGAAATGATGTATCATCCCCCCTATGGCGAGAAGAAATCAACGCCTATTGTACAGACTAAGTTATATGATCAAGAGTAATGGTAAGTAGCAATGAAAACTACTCTGAAAAGCCCGCGCACATCCTACTTTTATCCTACTTTAGGCCTCTTATGTCCTACTTTTGTCCTACTTTTTAGGAAAAAATAGTCCTATTTTTCTCCTACTTTTCCGGTTAGGCCCACTTGAAAGCCTGCATCTGTCTAAATCACTCCATAACAAATTGCCTTATGTGTGTGTGTCACGTGTAAATCAATGTTTCGTAACATATTAGTTTTATTTTGTATTGATTCATTTATATTGAATTAACACACACAAAAGTTTACCTTGTATGAGTGACGTCATTTGCGTCAGTGTGACGGCATGGATGAGTTTACTGTTCGTTTGATTGTCCGCATTCATATTATGTGTATGTCTGTATGTTTGTGTTTGAATGTGTAAGTGTGGCTCCGTGTGTATGAAGGCCCGGAAACGGACAAAAATAGACATTTTAAATTGTCCGAATGAACGTCAATGGTCATTGGGGTTCATAGGGGTCCCTCTCCAATTCCTTTATTATTCAATCATCCACTTTCAAAGTCACCACATGAGGACGCTATTCACGATAATATAAAGAAAAATATAGAGAATGCCAGAATTCGAGCTGTTTTCGCCAAATCAACTGATATCAAGTAGGCAACTTCAACTTAATTTTTTTTTTAATTTCAAAATGTTGTAGACATCATGGGATTCCCAATTAGCAGATCTTGATCACAAACGTAGTATCAAACTACACCAAAACTATATTTGATCTAATTCGTATTATATTAATTTTTTACGCCATTTGTTTAAAAAAAAAAAAAAAAAAAAAAACAAGACATTTATTGATGAAATAGTTTTCAGTTCACGACAAGCTGTTACAAATGATTCTCATAAAATTTGACCAGAAAAACACCCAAACTTCACTTATTTACGTAAAGAAAGAAAGAAAAAAGTGAAAAGCATGCTCTTTAGTTTATGTTTTCCATGGCAACTGGAAATGGCCAATCAAGTCAAATTTTATACCAAAATGTTCGTTAACAATTTTGTGAAAATCGGATACAAACTGTGGAAGTATGGTAGGGGGCTCAGTGAGCCCCCCCTTGCTTAAGGGGCGTGTCACTTCACCATTGTGAAGCCGATAGGGCTTATATATTCTTACATAAATCTAATGATAATACTAAGGGCGGTTATAGAATAGGTTACAGTTCAGTTATTCCGAAGGCTCGTTATTCCGATGGTTCGTTAATCCAAAGGTTCGTTATTCCGAAGGTTCGTTATTCCGAAGGTTCGCTATTTCTAAAATGAAATCGGGTTCGTTATTCCGAGGGTTCGTTATTCCGAAGGTTCGTTAGTCCTAAAATGAAATAGGGTTCGTTAATCCGATAATTAAATAAATACAACGTAGAAAAGAATTTGATTTCTTTGAGCAGTGTGGACTTGGGAAAGGGGATCAATCTTACTCTAATTGTCGTGGCTGCATGGGGGGTGGGGAGAAGGGGAGGGGGGCAAAGAGTGGTTTGACAATTCTAGTCAAATTTTATAAGAATCATTTGTAACATGTTGTTATAATCTGAAATGAATTTCCTCAAAAATGATTCGATTTTTCTTTGTAAAACAGTGCAATAAGAATTAGATATTTGAGATATATTTATATCTTTCTCATGTAGAAAAACATGAAATAAAACCAAAATCAATTTGATATTATATCATTATAATTATGTCATAAAGTTAGATTTTGCTGCTTGATATCAGTCCAAAATATCTTAATTCTAACATTTTATTTGTCTGAATTGTATGTATTTCATCATAAATAGCAACTATGGGCAGGAGCGGATCTAGCTTTTTGCTTCAAAACAAACATCTACAATAAAACAAGACATAGTATTTGTCGTAAAAACTAAATCAAATTTTTGCTGTGGTTAAAGTTCGTACGAAGTGACTACTGTCGTGGGAGTTGTCAAAATGAAATTATTGATTTAACCCTAAACAGGCCGGGCTATTTGAGGTCTTCCTACGGCCGGGGGGGGGGGGGGGGGGCATTATTGAAATTGAAATTGAAACTTTATTTACCATTCCATTAAAAAACATTACAAGGTAAATCAACAAGAAAGTATATTACAACAAAAGGTACAATACAAACAAAGATTAGCGTACATTACATTTAAATATGGAAATGGAAGTATCTTCGAAAAGTAGGGAATCAACTTATAAACTGAAGATCCAAAGAATAATATTATTGATAATCAATGAACTCATCCTCTTCACAACCTTGAAGAGGATGGAAGGATAAAAACAGAATACAACAAACATACTTATATATATATATAAATAAGATAAATGCAGTAAATTAATTATAACTTAATCCTAACCTAAACCCTAACTCAAACCTAAGGACAAAACATCAGCCTAACAAAAATATTATGACTATTTACATTTGATCATAAAAAAACAATAATCAATTTTCTTCCTTCATAAAATTAGTTAACAAGTGTTTATTCAACTTCATTTTAAAAGTGTTTACTGTTCTACAATTTTTAATTTCATCTTGGAATTTATTCCATAATAGAGGCGCTTTACATATAAAATTTGCGTTTGTCAGTGAAGTTTTTCCATACTTCACACGATAATCATTTGCAGATCTTGTATTATATTGATGATATTCATTATTACATAAAAATATACCTTGAAAGTTAGCTGGAAGCAAATTATTATGATAAGAATACATAAATAATAGTAATTGATATTCATATAACGAGATTACAGGTAAAATATTGAACTTAAGAAATAATGGTTTGGAATGACTACGATATGATGTTTTAGCAATTATTCTCACAACTCGTTTTTGCAATAGATATATCCGTTCCAATAAATATTTACTACATCCACCCCAAACTATAATATTATATGATAAATGTGATAAGACTAATGAGTTATAGATTATCAATAAAACGTGAGTTGGTATACATTCTCTTAATTTACTCATAACTCCAATCACTTTAGGAACTTTTCTGAGTGTTTCATTTACATGTGTTTTCCATTTAAAATCTAAATCAATGCTTATACCTAGGAATTTTGTAGTTTGAACCTTCTTAATATCATATCTATCAATATAAATTTCAATTTGACTTATATCTTTATTACCAGAATTGAATATCATCATATGTGTCTTTTCATAATTTAATTGTAATTTATTTGCTTTTATCCAGTTACTCACTTTACATAGTTCTACATTCATGATGTTAGTCAAACACTCTGCATCTCTGTGTTTAAAGAAAATGTTAGTGTCGTCTGCGAAGAGCAAAACATTTAGTATTTTGGAGGTATTTGACAAATCATTAATATAAATCAAAAATAAAAGTGGGCCCAATATAGATCCTTGTGGTACCCCACAGGTAACTGTTTCTGAAGAAGAATTGTGTCCATTATATACAGTATATTGCTTTCTTTCTAATAAATAATTTCTAAACAAGTCATGGACGACTCCCCTTACCCCATAAAAATGTAACTTATCAAGAAGAATTTGGTGGTTAATTGAATCAAAAGCTTTTTTAAAGTCTAAAAATACCCCAACAATTATTTCTTTATTTTCAATTGCTTGTAACGAATTTATTACAAAATCTAATAGGGCATGAGATGCAGAATGCTTGGCTCTAAAACCAAATTGCTTTGTGTACAAAATATCATTTTTTTTCCAAATGGAATAACAATCTATTATAAATACATTTTTCAAATATTTTTGAAAATAAAGGCAATAGTGAAATAGGTCTATAATTTGAAAAAAGGTCACTTGGTCCTTTTTTGTGTATTGGGATAACTTTGGCTAATTTCAATTAATTTGGTACATTTCCTGATTGAATACATTGATTGAAAATGTTACAAAGCGGTTTACATATAACATGGATTATCTTTTTAACAATAAATGATGTAATCTGATCATAACCAGGGGCCTTCCCATTTTTTAATTCTAAAACATAATTCATTATTTCCTTCTCAGTAATGGGTTTAAAGAATGCACTATTTTCAAAATTGCCATTTAAAAAGTCTTTATGTGAATAATTACAAGATATTGAGGCTCCAGCAATTTCATTTCCAACATTAATAAAATATTCGTTAAATAATTGTGATATAGCTTGTGGGTTTTCCAATAATGCATCTCTATGCTTAAAAACTTGCTGCTGTTTTTTTTAGTTTGTTTCTATATAACACCTCATTAATCGTTTTCCAAGTTTTCCCTATGTTTCCTTTAATACCAGTGAATTTATCTAAAAAATATTTTCTTTTTGCTGCTTTCACAGCATTTGTATAGGCATTGCGTAATTTAGAGTAACATTCTTTTCTATACTGAGTAGGATTTTTTATATATTTCTTATATGAATTATCTTTTCTAGAGCACATTTTCTTCAATTCATATGTATACCAACATTTATTATTCTTCTTACATTTAAAAGGTTTTAATGGGAAGCACTTTTCAAATTCTCTCAAATAATAATCTACAAATCTTTTATACAAATAATTAGGGTTTACAACAGTACAACGACTCATTATATTATTGAATTTTTCAAGTTTTTGAACAAACAAATAAATATTCCGGTCATTTATCTCACGGCGCATCTGAGACTGTTCTGCTTTATCATCGTCATTATTACTAATTACATGAAAAATAGGCAAATGGTCTGTAATATCTGATATAATAATACCTGAGAAAGAATGTGGATTTTCATAATTACAAAATATATTATCTATCAATGTCATGGTTGTGTTTGTTATTCTGGTAGGTTTACATATTACTGGTAAATAAGAATAGGAATACAACATTTCTAACAACTCATTTGGGTAAGTACAATTATCAAGTTTCATTAGGTCTATATTAAAGTCTCCGAGTAGCGTACATTCCTTGTGTTCGTTATTTACTACATCTAATACACTTTTTAAATGCCTTAGAAAACTTATAATAGATTTACTAGGAGGTCTATAACATACACCAACAACACGATTTTTACCAGGTTTAATTATCTCTATGAATACAGTCTCAAATTCTTCATTAAATATACTTATATCAGGTCGTAATATGTATTTGACATTTTGTCTTATAGCAAGTGCTACCCCACCCCCTTTTTTGTCTTTTCTTTCTTGACTTTCTATATTATATTCATTAAGTTGGTAATACATAGCATTGTTAGGATCAAGTCAGGTTTCAGTAAATGCAACAACATCAAATGAACATTCAAGAGTATACAATAATGATTTAATGTCTTCGTAATGTTTAGGCAGGCTTCGACAATTCATATGAAAAACAGAAAAAGATTTTTTATAATTTGCATTGTATGATGCATTAAAATCATTAAGTGTAAAATATTCTGAATTTATATCATTATCCTCTTTCAACAACTCCTCTATGTCACTAACAGAAGGATTTATATGAGCATCTCTCTGTGAATTCATTTGAAAATGAAAAAATTAATCAAGTGCATCATTAAAATCGCCATCATATGAATATTGATTGAATGGCAGTGCATTACTAACACATATGTGGCAATACCATAATGATTTTTCATGAACAGTAAGTTTTTGATAATATATAATTGTGAAGTTTGGAATACAGTTAATATGAACAGGATTTAAGCATATAGTACATGTCAATGATATTTCTTTAGAATGAATAGGCTGAGAACATGTTACACAGGGATTGGGCATTTTGATTCAAACAGTTGAAAGGTGAGTTCTGTTACTCTGTTACTTGATTACTGGTAGGTTGTTGAGGTCTGCTTCTGATGTGATATGTTTGGTGATTTGTTTTCCTCGTGTTGCTGGCAGCAGAGCGATGACTCTGCCATCCACGGTCCATGCCCTTTCTACACTTGGGTGTTTGTAAGTCTTGCGCAGTAGCTCGACTCTTCTGTTGGTGAGATCCTCTGATGTGATGCTGATTCCTGATTTTTTGAGATGTTTCCTTTGCTTTATCATTTCACTGCGCTGTTGGTAGCTAGTGAACTTGACGATGATTGGGCGTGGAATGTTCTTGGTCTTCCCTCCGTTTCTTCCAGACGTCGACTCCAGTGTTCGGGCCTGGCCAGTGCGGTGGGACCGGTCAATATCTGTGGTGCATATCTTCGCCCCAATTCGTTGTGCTATGTTGCAGACGATGTCTTCTGTTCTCTCTCCTGGGGTTTCGGCGATTCCGAAGATCCTCAAGTTGTTGCGTCTACTGTATTGCTCAGATGCCTCCTGGGTCTGCTGGATCGTGGTGATAGATTCTTGTTGTTTTGAAAGTTGTTGTTTGAGCTGCGCTATCTCCTTCTCCTTCCCCTTCAGTGTTGTTTCCAAGTCCAGAATTCGCCCTGCATTCTCCTCAACTTTCAGCTCAAGGCTGTTGAGCTTTTCTTCAGTGGCGTTTGACAGGTAGTTGTTGATGTTGTCAAGAAAACGTTTGTTCTTTAGTAGAGCCTCAACTACTTCGCTTTGACGGCTGGTGGTAGTCATGTTGATGTTGAAGTTAAGCTTAGTTGAAGTTAACAAAATGGTGCAGTCAGATAACTCAAAATGGTGCAGTCAGCTAACACAAATGGTGCAGTCAGCTAACACAAAAACTTTCCCTCGCAGATCGATTATTGTTGTGTCCCAAGTACAGTTCAATATACGTACACAATTCTGGCTATTATTTTGAAGTCCGCAAGTATTTGTGTGTAAATTCAATGTACTTTGTCCCCAGCGTAGACATGCATAAAATAGCACATATGGGACTGATGGATTCGAGAAGGCGAACAATATCAGACATACATATTGAACTTTTGCGTGCATACGAACATGAGTCACAGGTCCATTTATCACACAGTATAATGATCCGAACTTGCTGGCTTTATCTTGCTCGTGTTACCATCATAAACATGAAAATTATACAAATTATTCGAAATATTTACTGTCATTTTGCTCCATTTTGCTCCAAAAATTTGCACGCATGATAAGTGAAGTGTATAGAATGCAATGGTAATTTTTAAAATTTTTGAAAATAATTTGCATATTTATGGTAATACATATATATATACATATATTCTTTAGGGCATTTGGAATGATAATACGACAAAAAAACTTGGAAGAGCCCGGTTCTTCATTATGTTTTCTATTGTTTTGTTAATTTCTTTTGTATTTCTTTGTTTTTTTTTACTTATGTATTTTATTGTTTTTGTTGTTTATTTTATTTCCAATAATTTCCAATATTGAACCCCAAAACGAACATATAAAATGTAAACAACACCAAATAACTAATGATACACCTCATTTTACGAAAATTTATATTTCCATATGTTTTGTACACAAATCACGAAATTGAGCGATTTTCGGGCTGGCATCCATAGACAAAAGGTCACGTGACTTTGTAACGGTAGGTCCGATTTTCGATTTTTTTTTTTTAAAATGTGCGCAAGACCCGAAAGAAAAAAGTCACCAAGCAGCGGCGCGTCATCTTACATGTTTTGGACAAATAAAACAAAATTGCGGAGGGGGGGGGGGGGCATTATGCCCCCCCGGCCTTATTAGGGTTAAGTCTCCTCAAGCTATAGCCATCGATATAAACATTGACTATAGCATCTCCAGATATTGATGTGTAACTGCAGTACCTAGCAGTTACTTGATAGCATCACGCGAATTTCGTACGATCATCGCACTAAGTAGATGATTTCGTGCAAATTTCTTGCGATTATGCGAAGATTCCCTAGAAATGAAGATGGTAAAGGACCAAATATCATCAAGTGTCTTTGTCATTTTTATTTATTTTGTGTAATTCTTGTTAACTTGAGTATGCGTGTGAGTATTTGTGCATGAGTATTTCCTTCATGTGCACTATATTTTTATTGATATGAATATATTCGTGTTTGTTAGTAGATGATTTTTCTACATGTGCCTGTTTGCTTCTGCGATTGTGTGTGTCTGTGTATCTGTCTCTGTGTTTGTTCGTAGTTTTTTTTAGTAACTTTGGCGCATTTATATGTGAGAGTGTGTTGAATGTATTTTTATGAAATATATACGACCGCATTATGTAAATATGCTCTGTACCCCCCCCCCCCCCCCCATCCCCCTCTCTAAAGAGCCTCGCCTGTGCGAGGGGAAGAATAATATTCGAGCAGGAAGGGTGCGCTTCGTTATTCCGAAGGTTCGTTATTCCGAAGGTTCTTTATTCCGAAGGTTCGTTATTCCGAATACACAAATTTCGTATACCTGAGGGTTCGTTAATCCTAAAATGAAATGAGGTTCGTTAATCCGAACATATGTTGCATTATTCCGATGGTTCTTTGTTACGAAGGTTTGTTATTCCGAGGGTTCGTTATTCCGACGGTTCGCTATTCCTAAAATTAAATCAGGTTTGTTATACCGAAGGTTCGTAAGTCCGAAAATTAAATCCGGTTCGTTATTCCGAAGGTTCGTATTCCGAAGATCCGTTATTCCGATGGTTCGTTATTCCGAAGGTTCGCTATTTCTAAAATGAAATCGGGTTCGTTAATCCGAAAACGAATTTGGGTTTGTTATAATGCTATAATTTCATATAAAGAGATAACGTAAACTTAAATGCTTGATTGGTCTGGCCAAGGGAGTGAAAGGGGGAGGGGTATGCTTAATGCAGGCTGTAAATTAGATAAACAAAACACAAATTATAGTATTATAACAAACCCTATTTAATTTTCGGATTAACGAACCCTATTTTATTTTCGGACTAATGAACCTTCGGAATAACGATCCTTTGGAATAACGAAACCGATTTCTGTTTCGGATAAACGAACCCTCGGAATAACGAACCTTCGGAATAACTGAACCTTCGGAATAACGAACCTTCGGAATAACGGACTGTAACCCCAAAGAAGACATCAACCTCCGAAAATGCACGTTCACCCATGCCTACACTGAGTAGGTCATACTGTGTCTCCTCATGAAATTCAAGGCCCTTTTGGTGCCCACCCCCTTCCCCCGACTGGAGAAATCTTCGCTTCGCCACTGGTCTTTTACAATTTTATTAAGCAGCGTTCATAAATATCGAAACATAATATTACAATATACTATTATTAACGCTGGGTGCCGTATACTTACTACTTTGGTTTTTTTTTGAAAAAGGTACTTAAATTGTGAACAAGCATTTCCAACAAGTTTCAACAATGTGTGTATCTAAACATGTAAATGTGATGTTTCGTTAAAATAATAATTCAATAGAGAGATCATTCAAAACTTAAAAAAAAAAATGGTATATTCTTAAAAATGTGTAGGATTTTAAATTTTCTTTAAAGGTAGGCTGACACGAAAACTACCTACAAATTAATAGTGGTTTGCGGTTGAACCATGTGAGATGGGTGGATTGGTAGGTCCTGAAAAGGACTATGGTGGTCCTAGAAAGGACGGTTGGTAGTTCCCCTTACCAAACAGAAGGCCTTCGCTAAGCATTCGCTAAGCATTCCCATAAGTAGTCGCAGATAGGTCTTCAACTGCACACAAGCCTTCGATGCACATTATGTAGTCAATTGGTCTTTTAAGCCTTCGAAGGCTTATAAGCAGTCGAAGGCAGTCCGTAAGGCTGTGGCGCGAGGCATTTGAAGGCTTATAAGCCTTCATTCTGACAAGTTAATATGCAAATTAGGTACGGACTGCTTCAGTATAAGCATTCGACTGCTTAATCCGAAGCTCTAATAAGCCTTCGACTACTTAGCCTGAAGCTCTAATTAGGCCTTCCGACTGCTTACGTGAAGCTCTAATTAAGCATTCGACTGCTTACATGAAGCTCTAATATGGCGTTCGACTGCTTAACCCGTTCACTACGAGATTCTGAAATCCCCATAGACTTTGTACATAGCACACCCGGTTCCCGTAAGCAACGGGTTAACCTGAAGCTCTAATTAGGCGGTCGACTGCTTAACCTGAAGCTTTAACACTGTATCTTGCTATATAAGCAATCAACAAGTAATTATTGAGGTATGAACTATATGATATCAGGCCAAATTTTCACTTCATGCAGCATTGCGTTTTTATTCAATTAATTAGCAAAATGTTGGAAATTGTATAGCCAGACTCAAATACAAGTTACAAAACATGCATGCATAAATAATCTGTAAATCCACAAGCATACATTGAAAAAAATAAGCCACACAAAACTCAATTAGTGGGACTGTAGTGTTATTTTGAAATATATAGCACTGCCATGTAATGATTGATTCAAGTCAGTTTATTAGTGATTATATGATACACTTTGGCCTAATAGTGTTACAAAGAATTGTTAGTAATTCCTGCATGTAGGAATGATGAAAGTAGACAGTTAATCTTACCTAAAATTTGAAAATTCTACTGGCAGAGTAGCTAAAGTAGACTGCATGCATGCTCCCATTGACTTTCAATTATCGCAGATGCATGATGGGCAGTATTTTCCCCCCAAATTTCAAACTGCCATAAGCCTTCATGTAATTATATAGGCCTTCAATGTTCGACTACTAAGGACCAACTCTTCGACTGCTTAGCACGAAGGCCTTTTTTCTATGACTACCTATTTTAGCAGTCGCAATTTAGGACTGCTTACAAGAAGGTCTTCAATTAGGCCTTCAACGTTCGACTACTATAGGGCCAGCTCTTCGACTGCTTAGCATGAAGGCCTTTTTTCTCTGACTACCTATTTAAGCAGTCGCAATTCAGGACTGCCTACAAGAAGGTCTTCAAAAACCATGACTGCTTGGGTTAAGCAGTCTGTTGTGGTCGAAGGTTTAGTGACTGCTTGGGGACTGCTTAATAAGCAGTTTTGTTTGGTAAGGGTCAGTTCAGTTTATTTTGCCAAAGCAATAAAATACATACATGGTAAAAAGCAGTATACAAAATATCACACAATTACAATTACTTGACATAGGAAGCACACAAAAGAACACAAAAGAAATTTAGAAAGTTTAGAAAGTAAAAAAAAAAATCAAATACTTGTACAATATAATAATGAATTAAACAACGATTAGAATCTCTAGTTAGCATCAATATTGGTCCATGAAATAGTTTTTGTATTTATATTTAAAAGTGTTGACAAACTTCAATTCACGTATTTCCCGAGGTATAGTACTCCATAAGCAAGGTCCATTATATACAGAGCGTATCAAAAAAAGCGTTACACTTTTGAACATTTTTTCAAAATTACATTTTTATATATTTAGAAGATTTTGTTCATGTCGATGGATGCCCAATGGTCTCATCTATCAAGTGCCACTAACAAAACAAATTGTCGTTCACGCTTGGGCGAACACTGACTGTTTTTGTGTACAAAATGACTTGCGCCAATCTGAAAGAAGAGGGACAATTAAACCAGCAGACTGAATAAGTACTCCAATTCAAACAAATTTCTCTTTGCCATGAATTTAAGATTATTTTATGATAGTGTAATCATTTTGCGGCAATTTTCTATCATAATTTAAATGATTTCATTGCTTTATGCATGGGTTAGAATAAATAAGCCATAGATTGATAGATAATAAAATTATTTGCATCGTTAATGACAAAATGTCCAGCCTGTCCTCATTAACGATGCAAATCCTTTCGATGAGTGTGACGCATACACAAGATGACCCAGAAGCATGCATGAACGAATATTCATGTTGATAGATTGATGGGCTGATTGAATTGATAGATTGATGGATTGATTGATGGATTGATTAATGGATTGATTAATGGATTGATTAATGGATGGATGGATGGATGGATGGATGGATGATTGGATGGATGGATGGATTGATTGATTGATTGATTGATTGATTGATTGATTGATTGATTGATTGATTGATTGATTGATTGATTGATTGATTGATGGATTGATGGATTGATGGATGGATGGATTGCTGGATTGATTGATGAATGGATTGATCGATTAAATGATGGATTGATGGATGGATGGATTGATTGATTGATTGATTGATTGATTGATTGATTGATTGATTGATTGATTGATTGATTGATTGATTTCTCATTGATTGATGGATGAATCGGTTGAATGATTTGAAGATTAATTGATTTGGTACTTTTTGAATGAATGACTGGCATGTGGTTTTGATGTGTCTGTGCTTTAAAAAAGATCTTGAAGTAATTACCCATTATTGATTCTCACCCATGCATATAAAACAATGAAATGAGTTGAATTACGATAGAAAATTGCCACAAAATTATTACGCAATCATAAAATATTCTTAAATTTATGGCAAAGAGCAATTTGTTTGAATGGGAGTACTTATTCAGTCTGCTGGTTTAATTGTCCCTCTTCTTTCAATTTGGCGCAAGCCCTTTTTGACACTCTGTACAAAAAACTGTCAGTGTTCAGCCAAGCGTGAACGAAATTTTGTTTTGTTAGTGGCACTTGATAGATGAGACCATGGGGCATCCATCGACATGAAAAAATCTTGTAAATATATAAAAATGTAATGTTGACAATTTTTTTCAAAAGTGTAACGCTTTTTTTGATACGCCCGGTATAACTGTACGTTAATATTAAGTTTAATGTACAAGAGGCAAGTTAAAATTATCTGCATTTCTAGTACTATAATGGTGTATATTACAATTTAGAATAAATAACTTTAAAAGTGATTTGGGAAGGATTTGTAAATAGCACTGGAACATAAAAAATTGCACATTGATATTTATACATATCGATAAAATTCAATATTTTCATTTCTTTAAAAAGTGGGTGTGTATGAGCAAGATAAGAAGTATGGCAAATGATACGTATTGCACGTTTTTGCAATAAAATTACTTTCATAACATGAATTTCATATGCATTCCCCCATGCAAGTATTCCATAATACAAAAATACAAAAATGGTAATATCAAACTGTTATAAATCATCTTTAATATACATGTAGCACCGGTGTGTAGTTGTAGCTACGTGGTGGTTCAGGCCGGGCGCAAACACAAAGAAATATGGGGTGGAGGGGTGGGGTGACGATGCGAGAACCGGGATTTAGACCTCTAGCGAGACGAGACACCTGAAAAGAGCAGGGAAAGAACACGTCAGGGTTGGGTCACACAATTCCGCAAAGTCTTTATTAACATCTCAAAAACAAACAAATCATCAATACAATCATTTCCAAATCAATCGTATTATAAATCCGAACATGTATCAATCAAGTATACATCCCGAGTTAAACTACACGCGTAGCAACTAATATAAACCCAATTAAACCTCATGCATCAAAATCATTATCCTTCCTTTATCCTCTCGTAAATAATCCCAACAATTAATCCCCCGTGCCAAAACCAGGCAAATAACCGTACTCTCTAAAAATGGCTACCACGGCCCATGCCGGGACCAGATACATAGATAAGAGATAGCGAGAGCGGGGCGAAAAGAGAGAGAGAGAGGAGATAAGAACATATAGACGGGAAAGTCAGTCGAAGCTGGCTAAAGGCTGGTTGACCATCGCACTATGTACATACACTACTACAAATATGCAATACTGAGAGTCGAAGGGTTTAGTTTCTCGTACAGTGGACCAGCGTGCAACATAGATACAAAACTTTCTATAGTACCAACACACGCTCCACGCAATATAATATACTTTCAGACCGTACACGTGTTATAGTATAAATCACATACAATCATAAACTCTTCATATCCTGTTAGCACGAATATCTCCCATATCTCAACATATTAAACAATAACAACTTGGCAACATACTAAGACTAAATGTTATTTCGTTTTAACCAAAACATCCAATATCACATTATCCTAGTAAACATATCAAATTAAGTCATAAACGTCACCAGCATGAATATTACATAAAAAGTCATGTATAAAGTACATTTTAAACTGCATATCATTAAAAGATGAGACACAAAAGAGCAATCATTATATCATACAAAGATGCAGATAATCGTACACCAACAAATATATATAGTTTCACTATACAAATGAATGAAATTGATTCTTACCTGAAAAGAGCAGGGAAAGAACACGTCAGGGTTGGGTCACACAATTCCGCAAAGTGAGAATTTGTGCTGACCCACGCAAGATACCCTCTGTTCTACCGCCCTCGTGGTCAGATAAGACATCCCCAAACCAGGTGGTTGGTAGCGGCCAAAAACAACATGTGCCTGAGCTTACGACCGCTCGCCCGACATCGCTTATCTTTCCGGCTGGAGTAATAATTAAAGGCAGCTACAGTACATTGTTTAAAGTTAAAGGCTAGCAACAATAATTATAATTGCATGGTCATTTTACCCATGCTACATCCTCCCCCTCTTTGTGGAATGACGTCCTCGTCATGACTCCATAAAATCAAAGAAGATAAACATAACTGGTATTAAATTAAAACCATCAACCATATACAATCAAGCCAAAACGATGAATTCATTAACTGTGCCACGATAATCATATGAACATTAAACAGAACAATATTTTTTTATCAATTTACAAAATAACTTATTACAAATAAATCACTATTTCCAAGCAACTAAATACTTTTCAGAAGTGAAAAATGGAAAAAAAAATATCCACTTCTAAAGCGTAAGTGTCCAAGTTCCAACTTCTAAGGTGCAAGTATCAAAATACGCACAATTGTTGTTCTATCTTACTCCCTCCCCCTCTACAAATCCAGACGCCGTCCTCGGCGACTTCTAATTAAACATAAACGATGTCCAAAAGTCCGTTATGCGATTAAACGAAGCGAGCTGCCCGAAACACCTTTGCCCTCAACTCATCAATGTTCCCGAGCCTGGGATGATACGGCCAATCGACGGGGCGTCTACTTCGCGCTGGTCTTTCCTTGGCGGCGTCGCTTATCGCTTGAACGGTAACCTCGTCATCGATGTCCGGGTCAACGTCGATTTCTTCGTCCTCGATGCTCTCATAGTCTGGCGGCATATCGATCGCGATATATTCCCCGACCTCGTCTGCGTCTGGCGGCATATCGATCGCGATATAGTCCCCGACCTCGTCTGCGTCTGGCGGCATATCGATCGCGATACAGTTCCCGACATCGTCTACGACGGCTTCTTTCTCCCACTTCTGCGTCTCCTGCCAAGCTGCACCTCGAGCTTCCCTTGTCGCCATACCGCCACTAGCCAGGGCGGCGTCCGCGACATCAGGTCCGCTGACCGTTTGGCCGTTATCACCTAGATCCGCCGCTCGTGATCGACCACCATGGACGGTCTCCGGTCGTTCTCTCGGCTTGTTCCCAGATGCACTGGCCTTTGCTGCCGTGGACAGTTGGTCGCGAAGTCTCTCCACGAATGCTGCGCTGGCAGCTGGCGGAGACAGCACCCTGTGCACGCATTGCACCAATTCCTGACTACTTCCTCCATCCTGGGGAAGAAACATAGCTGCCGCAGGAGTCCCAACAGGCATTCTGCACCCACGTGCCCCATTTTGTCGTGGAGTTCTTCCAGCGCAGCACACCTTAATGCTTCAGGTAGGACAAGTTGAAGAAAGGCCTCGCCTCCTCTCTTGACAGAACGTAGGAGCAGGCCATCGCGGACCAATAGCCTATCCCACTGGGTCGTGATCAGGCGCTTAGCTTCCGCGGGTAGGCGTGACCGAATCGGCCTTGGTGGCTTTCTCTTCCCCCTCACCAGTTCTGCTACTGTCGAAATAGCCTTTTCTGCCATCTGTGCAGTCTGCAGCTCATGGATGCTTATGGGAGGAAGCGATTCGGTGTACGAGGTGGGACTAGTTCTTGAAGGGGCTTCTAGATGGGCTCTAGCCAGGAGTTTCGGCGACCTCGCAGTCCTCCGGCTGCCCTGATGAAGCGCGGCTTCGATGCTAGTGTCCACCATCAGCCTCTCCTCGTTCCTCAGGCCCTCCTTGTCACTGCTTCCGCTGTGCGCCATCGTCCACGTCGCTGGGTATCCTGCCGACTGTCCTGGCAAGGTCGCCAAATTTATGTAGCTCCGGTGTGTAGTTGTAGCTACGTGGTGGTTCAGGCCGGGCGCAAACACACAGAAATATGGGGTGGAGGGGTGGGGTGACGATGCAAGAACCGGGATTTAGACCTCTAGCGAGACCCCAGATAACAATGCGACGTTGGCGGAACGTAGTCTATAGTCGGCACCGTCGCGGTTGGAAAAACAACGTTTAGCCAACGTTGGCCTACGGTAAATTCACAACCATATTTTTGCAGTCGGCGAGCTGACGTTAAAACAACGTTAAGCCGACGTTGGCTGTTGACTGTTGGCAAACTGGTCGGCAAATGTACGTTGAAACAACGTTGGGTGATAGTTAGACGAACAATCATATTTATATGGTCGAAAAGCAAACGTTGGGCCAACGTTTCGCCTACTACGATGGATATTGGTTGGCTAGTTGACGTCGTACTAACGTTTGACAAACAACCGCATTACGACGGTAGGCAAGCCAACGTAGGGCCAACGTTCACTTATATAGTCGTATGAACGTTGGGGTTCAGTCGGCTCAATGTTGGCTTGACGTCAGAAATAGCAAAATAAAAGGTTGGGCAAACGTTGGCGCAACATTGGCAATTGACGTTGGCTTATGGGGGTTGGGCCGACGAGGGCCCAGCGGCAAGAATGACGTGGGCAAAACGTCACGTTTTGACGTTGGCCCAACATGACCGCCTACATTTGGCCAACGATGGGCCAACGTAGCATTGTTATCTGGGACGAGACACCTGAAAAGAGCAGGGAAAGAACACGTCAGGGTTGGGTCACACAATTCCGCAAAGTCTTTATTAACATCTCAAAAACAAGCAAATCATCAATACAATCATTTCCAAATCAATCGTATTATAAATCCGAACATGTATCAATCAAGTATACATCCCGAGTTAAACTACATGCGTAGTAACTAATATAAACCCAATTAAACCTCATGCCTCAAAATCATTATCCTTCCTTTATCCTCTCGTAAATAATCCCAACAATTAATCCCCCGTGCCAAAACCAGGCAAATAACCGTACTCTCTAAAAATGGCTACCACGGCCCATGCCGGGACCAGATACATAGATAAGAGATAGTGAGAGCGGGGCGAAAAGAGAGAGAGAGAGAGGAGATAAGAACATATAGACGGGAAAGTCAGTTGAAGCTGGCAAAAGGCTGGTTGACCATCGCACTATGTACATACACTGCTACCAATATGCAATACTGAGAGTCGAAGGGTTTAGTTTCTCGTACAGTGGACCAGCGTGCAACAGAGATAAAACACTTTCTACAGTACCAACACACGCTCCACGCAATATAATATACTTTCAGACCGTACACGTGTTATAGTATAAATCACATACAATCATAAACTCTTCATTTCCTGTTAGCACGAATATCTCCCATATCTCAACATATTATACAATAACAACTTGCACGGGCGTAGACATGACATTGATACCCATGAGCTATTCATTCATCGGATTACATTCCCCCCCCCCCCCCCCCCCCCCCCCAGTTGAATAGGTATTACGTAACTCGCTACGCCCGTGACAACTTGGCAACATACTAAGACTAAATGTTATTTCGTTTTAACCAAAACATCCAATATCACATTATCCTAGTAAACATATCAAATTAAGTCATAAACGTCACCAGCATGATTATTACATAAAAAGTCATGTATAAAGTACATTTTAAACTGCATATCATTAAAAGATGAGACACAAAAGAGCAATCATTATATCATACAAAGATGCAGATAATCGTACACCAACAAATATATATAGTTTCACTATACAAATGAATGAAATTGATTCTTACCTGAAAAGAGCATGGAAAGAACACGTCAGGGTTGGGTCACACAATTCCGCAAAGTGAGAATTTGTGCTGACCCACGCAAGATACCCTCTGTTCTTCCCCCCTCGTGGTCAGATAAGACATCCCCAAACCAGGTGGTTGGTAGCGGCCAAAAACAACATGTGCCTGAGCTTACGACCGCTCGGCCGACATCGCTTATCTTTCCGGCTGGAGTAATAATTAAAGGCAGCTACAGTACATTGTTTAAAGTTAAAGGCTAGCAACAATAATTATAATTGCATGGTCATTTTACCCATGCTACATCCATTTAGGAAATGATTTTAATTTATACATAACACCAATATTTTTTCGATAGCATATTACAAACAGCATTTATATGATCAGTCCATTTTAATTTATTATCAATGATTATAGCAACAAATTTTAGTGAAGAGACCTGTTTAATTTCTGTATTACACAAACGAATAGTAATATAATTAGTGTCACATTTGTTAGTAGTAAAAAATCATATAATGCGTCTTACGTATATTAATTGGCAATTTATTTACAGCAAGCCATGTGTTTATTAAGTTAATTTCTCGATTAAAATATCTTGAAGTGATTGAATATTTGGATGGGATAAAAATATACTTGTATCATCGGCAAATAAAATTGATTTTAAAATTTTCGACACCCTAGGGAGATCATTAATATATGAAATCAACAATAAGGGGCCTAATATTGATCCTTGAGGTACTCCGCATTTGATTTCTTGATAATTTGACTTTTCATTAGCAATAGAAACATATTGTTGACGATGTAACAATAACTCTTAAAAAGATCTAAACTAATTCCTCTTATTCCATATTGATATAATTTCACCAGCAGTATATGATGGTCTAGCGTATCAAATTCCTTACCAAGGTCTAAAAACAATCCAAGTGTAACTTCATTATTATCTATTGCTGAGGCTACCTTATGAATAAAATCAATTATTGCACATGAGGTAGAATGTCCAGCTCTAAAACTATACTGATTATCATCAATAATATTGCACTTTGTTAAAAACGCATATAGACTATTATACATACATTTTTCTAAAAAAAAGGACTGTTGGTGTAGTCCTGAAAAGAACTGTTGGTATTCTTTCTAGGAGAGTCCTAAAAAGAACTGTTGGTAGTCCTAGAAAGGACTGTTGATAGTCCTAGAAAGGACTGTCGGTATTGCGAGGTGAGGGTGGATGGTAGGAGGGGCTCGACGTTTCGAATAGGTTGAATATCCGTCGTCAGGACGACGGATACCAACAGTCCTTTCTAGGACTATCAACAGTCCTTTCTAGGACTACCAACTATCCGTTTTAGGACTCTCCTAGAAAGAATACCAACAGTCCTTTTCAGGACTATCCAAACAGTCCTTTATAGGACGGTTACAGTCCGTTATTCCGAAGGTTCGTTATTCCGAAGGTTCAGTTATTCCGAAGGTTCGTTATTCCGAAGGTTCGTTATTCCGAAGGTTCGTTATTCCGAAGGTTCGTTGATCCGAAAATAAAATCGGGTTCGTTATTCCGAAGGTTCGTTATTCCGAAGGTTCGTTATTCCGAAGGTTCGTTGATCCGAAAATAAAATCGGGTTCGTTATTCCGAAAATTAAATCGGGCTTGTTATAATACTATAGTTTGTGTTTTGTTGATTTAATTTACATCCTGCATTAAGCATACCACACGTATTATATACACCACCATGGAAACCGATACTTACAAGCAACATTTACCTGCACATTGTGTTTTACTGTATCTAAGATAGACTTTCATGAAGATTACTAATAAAAACATAGTTTTCTCGTAAAATATGTTTGTAAATTCACTTTAGGAACCCCCATAATTTTTTTTAGTCCGGGCGAAGAAAAATGACGTCATCTTTGTGACGTCACATGTAGACAATCGCAGTTTAGATCGGTCATAGACGTACGCGCTTAATAGTGCAATACTCACGTTCGGAGATATATTATTTCGATTTGTTTCAATATTTGCAAACATTTGTTTATATCATGGACGATATACACTCAGATGTGCTGCTGCATCCTGCTACAATTCGTTTCTTACGCATTTTCAGTTAAGCCTCAATTTACAAGCAAAAACGAGTTTGTTTTACTAGCAAGTCATAGGCTCTGCATGTAAACCATGCAAATTCCTCCGTGTTGCGGTCTTCTTGTGATGCCATGACTAGGGTGGCACGTGCGCTCATTCGCGCTCCGCTATAAATAACTTTTTTAGGAGCATGGAACGCCGATGCGAAAACATGAAATTTACTTTTTTGGCCCAACTTAAGGATTTCTTTGAAAAAAAAAAAAAGTGTGTGTGGTATATCAATATAGGCACACATTTAAAGTTATATTTCACTATACCTTTAAAATTTAATGAAAGTTGGTTCCTAACAAAACATTTAATCCGATTGGATATATTCTTGGATATTTCGGCAGTTTCTGGTTCAATTTTGATCAAACAAAGTTGATTTTGTCTAAAAAAAATTGCGAGCCTTTTAAAATTATACATTTAGTATTTCATTAGCTCACAATAAAAACAAATTATTGTTAGAAGCGCACTCCATTAAAACCAAAACTGAACTATCCCTTTAACTTGCTATAATGGACACATGTGATGCCAAATATGAAAGTATTTGGTCCAGTCATAACGACTATGTATCCGCTTGGGCCTAAGAACTCCACATAGCCAAGTCATTATGGTTACGGTCCGTTATTCCGAAGGTTCGCTATTCCTAAAATGAAATCGGGTTCGTTACTCCGAAGGTTCGTTATTCCGAAGGTTCGTTGATCCGAAAATAAAATCGGGTTCGTTATTCCGAAGGTTCGTTGATCCGAAAAAAAATCTGGGTCGTTATTCCGAAGGTTCGTTAGTCCTAAAATGAAATAGGGTTCGTTAATCCGAAAATTAAATAAATGATTTTGAGCAGTGTGGACTTGGGAAAGGGGATCAATCTTACTTTAATTGCCGTGGCTGCATGGGGGTGGGGGAGAAGGGGAGGGGGCAAAGAGTGGCTTTACAATTCTAGTCAAATTGTATAAGAATCATTTATAACATGTTGTTATAAACTGAAATGAATTTTCTCAAAAATTATTTTCTTTTTCTTTGTAAAACAGTGCAATACGAATTCGATATTTGAGATATATTTATATCGTTCTCATGTAGATCCGCCACTGAAGGGGGGGGGGGGGGGGGTGGATTGTTCTCTTTTCAATGTTCATGATTCCTTCATGCATGCATGTTTTATGCTTTATTAATGTAGAAGTAAATTTGTATTATGTAGATGTGAATGTAAAATCATTTTGTATAATTTGTCAGTTAAAAATATATTTGGAAAAATGTAGAGCTTGACACGTACGTGCCAAATATTGCATAGGAGGCGGGCCGCCCCCCCCCCCCACCAGTACGCCAGTGCACACACATACACACACACACACACACACACACATATATATATATACACACACACACACGCACACACTCACACATACACACACACAACTCGACGGCAATCCCTATTTCATTTTCGGATTAACGAACCCTAATTCATTTTCGGACTAACGAACCTTCGGAATAACGAACCCTATTTCATTTTAGGACTAACGAACCTTCGGAATAACGAACCCGATTTCATTTTAGGAATAGCGAACCTTCGGAATAAAGAACCTTCGGAATAAAGAACCTTCGGAATAATGAACCTTCGGATTAAAGAACCTTCGAAATAACGAACCTTCGGAATAACGAACCTTCGGAATAATGCAACAAATGTTCGGATTAACGAACCCTATTTCATATTCGGATTAACGAACACTCAGGTATAGGAAATTTGCGTGTTCGGAATAACGAACCTTCGGAATAACGAAGCGCACCCGTCATTATAGGGTGGATGATCAATGATATTCGAGAGCAAAGGTCACAATATGTTATCTATGATTGAATAATATCAATATGATTAACTATGATGCACTATCTGTAACAGTTACCAGATAATTATTTTTAAAGTAATCAGATTATCAGCTCTTATGTCAATTTTTGCTTATTGCCATAATGACGCTCTCAGTGTCACACGTACATACATTCAATCAAACAAGTGTGACATTGAGAGCGTCACAGTCAGGTTGGATTCTAACAATGTACATTTCAAAGAACCATACATTGACGCACGAGCTGATAATCTGATCTCTTTTGAAACGAATCTAATACAGTAGGAATCTCCATAATGTGTTTTAACTCATTTACTTGCTATTCGTGATAAGCAAACTGAGATATGACTGAGCTTTTCTTTAAAAAAAAAAATTCTGGGGGGGGGGGGGGGGGGGTAGTCGTAGACAATTTTCGAAGTCGAGACCAATACTTATCGACATTTTCGAGGCCGAGATCACGGTTTCCGACATTTTCGAGGCCGAGACCACGGCTTTTCTACATTTTCGAGGCCGAGACCATAAAAAATGACGGTCGAGACGGCTAAAATTTGAAAGGGGGGGGGGGGGGGTTCAAACCCCCCAAAACAGCCTGGGTACGCCTATGTCAATGCATGAATCAAGCCTATCAAGGATTCAGCAGCAGAGGGTGACAAATACTTCCTAATGAAACCAAGCGTCTTTGATGAAACTCAATTGCGCAATTGATGGAGTTAATAGTGTTAAATATCTTAACAAAAACAAGAAGCCACGATATAATTTCGGGTACAGCTCTTTATTCCGAAGGTTAGTTATTCCAAAGTCACACATTTTGTATACCTGGTTAGTTTATCCAAAATTAAATATATATTTTGTATACCTGGTTAGTTTATCCAAAATTAAATATATATTTTGCATTAATCCGAAGGTTCGTTTTTCCATTAATGAAATAGGGTTCAATATTCAGTAGGTTCGATCGTCAAACTGATAATGAAACGGGCATCGTTAATACGGAAATAAATTAGGGTTCCTTAATCCGAAAATTAAATAGGGTTCGTTAATACGAAATTGAAAAAAAATGTTCGTTATTCCGAAAATAAAAGTCACTGGAAAAAGTGTCGCCGCGACATCTTCGAGAATTGACAATGAACAATCTAAAAAATACTTCAAATCACACCCTCCTGCTACGGTAAACGGCGTACCAAATGAACTACCGAACTTGTCTACAAAACCATCGATTTCATAAGAAAAGATCAGAACAGGGCAAGGAGGATCATCGTGAGTGGCAGGCATGAGAGATATCCTGCAAACCAGAGACAGCAGCAGGGGTGATGGACCACCTTCACCGTTTACAGCTTTGACCGACTGAATCAACTAGAAGGTCCACACGAAACGTAAATATCCTTATGAACTTTTAGTAAGAGCTATTAAAACAAAACATATTTTCTAGAAATTGAGTTATACAGAGGCATCGAGTCGCTATCTCCTCATACCGGCAACATTGATAAAAATAAGAAACACTGTCAACAGAAAATACGAATAACTTATAAACAATAGAGTAAAACCATATTTAGATGCTATATTTTTAGTGAATGTACTGATATAACTCTCTGTCATATAAACCTAACATAAAAGTAGGTCACCCTCTTACAACTGGTTATCATTACTAAGAAAGATTCGACCAGAACACTTCATTACATTTCATGGTTGAGTAAGCTTGCCCACATTAAAGGCTGTGTAACACATTTGCAAACACCGCGGATCTTTCTCAAACTGTGCATGTAGGTATTCTTGATGTCAATACAATGTTTGAGAAATATCATATCAATTTAACCCTTACTTCATCAATAAACGAATTTACTATTTGTCTGTTTTACTTCGGAACAAATATGGCATGAGGTAACTCAGCCTCTGGATAATTCGGCACTTGATTATTCCATACTAATACGACATACGCTGGTTTATACACAGTGATACCTAACAATACACTGCAAAGATTTTGCCAGGTCTATGCCTAGTATAATGTTAGGTTCATGGGACACTTATTTGCACATTGAAAGTAGATTGAATAGGGTCCATAGGGAGTAACATGGAGTGGGTTAAGTTATTAAGTCAGTTGTTTATTAGTTCGGTATACACGCTAAGTGACGCTATGCATTGTATTGGGTGTACATTGAAGTGTAGAATGTGTGTAGGCTAATGTTATAACAAGGAGGTGTGTGTAGAATAGTGCTTAGGTATGGTAGGCAAGCTATAGAAAGTGACCAGGTATACAGTTGTTGTTTTGTATCTTAGCAACTAGGGTAGTGAGACCCTTTGTTCCATGGATCCTTGCACCGTGTTTGTTCGAATTAAGTAAATGCATAGCCATTGCAGTTGGTCACATTTTCGTATTGAACGATGTGTGTGTGTTCATCGACGTGTGTAGCTACTCCTTATATAAGGTCTAGCCTAGACGCTTAGCGATTTTGAAAACATAAATACATACAAAATTCGATTTCTCTCTTACCTGGTTTGGTGAATGCATATATATTACACTGACTTTAAATAGAAATGATAACTCATACACATTCGTAAAAGTAATATCGTTATTGCAGTTTATCGAGTATTGAGAAATTAAAATTGCACCGTTTTAAAATGTCAACATGTGCCATTACAAATAAAAAATGAATGGACTTTCAAACAGCACTGTTTCACAAACCATAATCAATGCATCCAGCCACATATGCTGTTTCACAACAATGTATAGCCATACGCAATATCTTGCGACTTTTGAAATTGGAAAATGTTGTCTTTTTTCTGTCCTCAATCTGCCATGAAATTATGATGAGTTGTTAAAGAAGGACTTACTATTTTGTTCGGTTTATACACGAAGTAGTAAGGAATTGTATAATGCATAAGTCTAAAATAGTTAATAACTATACAAAACAATTAGATATCCTGATACATAGAATAAGGTTACTACAGCTTACTATACTAGACGTTTTGAGTATCATTTGTGTGTACTTTTGCCTGAACAAAATTTATTGTGAATTGAATTTTTCATGCTGTGATTTGATTGACAGTGTTTAATTATCGTGATTGAATCAAGTAAATCTATAAATCAATCATTTTATCTGACAATCAATCAATTAATCAGTCAATCACTATTCAATCAATCAATCAATCAATCAATGAAACAATTAATCACACCAACAAATCTATATTAAATAAATCAATTAAAGTATTTGACATCCGAACTAGCTACTTATAGGCAGTGGCGTACCCAAGGTTTAAAGGGCTGGGTGAAGGGGGAAGAGGGTCAGACAAATTTAAGTAAGCAGGGGAGTGTGGGTAGGGGATGTCCGTAGAAAATGATCGCAGCCGAGGCCGAGACCAGGACCGGTCACAAATTTCGAGGCCGAGACCAAGCCATTTCTTGAGAATCATGATGGGGGGGGGGGGGGGGGGGTAGGGGGTGTCCATCCCCATGCTCGCTGGGTACGCCTATAATTGGTATAACAGTATGGTAGGACTGGTTCGTTCACGATTAAATTGACCAAGAATTAGTCTCTTCTCAACGACAATTATTACATTTTTTTTTAACGCAAGCACCAATTTACGTGAGCTTTCATGAATTGCATATAGTATATCAACAAATTGTTAGGTCACGTAACAAAACACTACTTAGATGACCTATTTCACGAAAGGGCGCAAAACGTGAAAGTGAACGTGACACGTAATACGTGACTGTTCGTTGCAAGCCCCTTGAAAGTGAATTAGGAAATATATTGCGCTACATATAATGTGATCACGTACCATTTGTTCAGCCCTTTTAATATAGCACTGAGTGAGTCGTTTCTGCCTGAATACATATTTACGCTATCGTCAAACGACGGGACGTTCGCTATATCTATTATTACATGAAATTATTCTTATGTATTTCTTTGTTTCAAATTATTTTATTTTGTATTGTTTAATAATTTGTTTTCCAAGTGTAATGTTTTTTCATCATACTAAATTCCATTTAACAAGTATATGGTTTTACAATTAAATATTTGTGTCATTCTATAATCTGCAGCATTTCCACAAATGCTTGTCCCTAAGCGTACGTGAAAGTTCATATTCTTTGTCTGTCACGTGACACATAAAAACACGTGACTAAAAAACCGTAGAATTAAAAAGACAAGATTTGGTATCAAAAGGTGCAGAACTATATATGAAAGACATATCCGAAGCAATGGGATGATAGCAGCACGCGTTTGGGTGTAATCGTGCAAATACCAGATTAGGACATTCATGAACCCTAAGGATTTAAGCCGCGTTTAAAGGGACAGGTCCTCTTTTACAAAACGTCTGAACAGTTTCCAGTTGACAAATGGGGGTGAATGTAACACACCC
The DNA here is from genome assembly GCA_037951105.1 of Echinarachnius parma. Classification (NCBI taxonomy): domain Eukaryota; kingdom Metazoa; phylum Echinodermata; class Echinoidea; order Clypeasteroida; family Echinarachniidae; genus Echinarachnius; species Echinarachnius parma. The sequence goes on from JBAMJV010003704.1 coordinate 39,749, forward strand.
CCAAAAATAAGATCGAACAGCCCTCTAATTTGGATTCTACGAATGAAAAACGAATGCGTCCCTCCATCAAATTATCCCGGGGGGTCTGTCCTCATTGAAAGGGGGGTATCATGCGTGACCAAGAAAACGAGTAATTAGGGTGGTTTTTTACGATCAGGCGAGATACTCGAGTATCTCGTTTAGGGTCTCAAAATCACCCAAAATCAGGAAAAAGGGTATCTTTTTTAGGCTGATGAATTACTCGTTTAGGGTCTCAAAAAGATGAATTACTCGTTTAGGGTCTCAAAAACTCAGCTTACTTGCTTAGGGTATCAAAAATAGTTATAACTTGCTTTTAATAGGGGTTTACAAAAAAAAAAGATTACTTGCTTAGGGTATCAAATATAGTTATAACCTGCTTAGAGGTTTACACAAAATTGATTACTTGCTTTGGGTATCAAAAATACTTGCTTAGGGGTTTACAAAAAATTGATTACTTGCTTAGGGTATCAAATTACCGATAATCATACTTACTTAGGGTGTATTGTTTGCACCACGCAAATACTCGTTTCGGGTGCTTTTGGCAAGTCCTTGGTCACGCATGATACCCCCCTTTCTATGAGGACAGACCTCCCCCCCCCCCCCCGGGCAAATTATATGTCGGTCAATAAAGGAGTTTAACTGATTTAGCATAATATTACAACAATATTGTACTTATTTTTCTAAAGGTATTGTGAAGCCTACATTTGTGGAGGTATGTCACGGGAAAAAGATCTAAAAAATGAAGAATATATAATAACATGTAGTCAGTTTGAGCGAGGTTTAGTTATTTTGTTTATGGAATGGTCACACGATACTTGCGACGACCTGCAACGGCTTGCGATTGGTCACGTGCACATATGAAAGGCGGATTTTGCCAAAGTCTGTAATACATCACCGCCCTGTACAAACTCACTGCATAAACTCTCATATCTCCCTGCTCTTATATTGTTATGGTCTTGATGCACAAATTATGGAATACTACTGCTACTACTACTACTACTACTACTACTACTACTACTGCTACTACTACTACTACTACTACTACTACTACTACTATTACTAATAATAATAATATTAATAATTATAACAATAATATTATTTAATAATGATTAATAATAATAGTAGTTCGTATTTGAATAGCGCCTAATAGCCTCCAAGCGTCAGACCCGCATTGTACACATTCTCTACTCCCCGAGGAGCATGTTAGCGGTGGGCTACCCTTTTGGTGCACCAAACTTATATGAAATTAGCCTGAGTATGGAACCATATCAAAGACACATGTTAGGCAATGACAAAGATAGGGCGTGGTGCAAGCTTTTTGCTTTTTAGCTCATACAAAGACCCCCAATGGGCCAGGGGCGTCGATCTGTTCGGAAAACACAATGCATTGGGGGGGTGGGGGGGGGGGGGGGGGCGAGCATTGTTTGTGAACAATAGCTCGCCCCCCCCCCAATGTATTGTGTTTTCCGGACAGATCGACGTCCCTGCAATGGGCCAAATATAAATTACCGCGGTAAACAAGGTAGAAAAATAATAACTGTGGGACATGAAGGAGAATCTTGGGCCCAAGAGCGCAAGAGCCTAGACACCCCCCCCCCCCCCCCCCCCTCCCCAACTTCGTTGTCATGTGGATGCCGATCCCAATTATGACAATACAAATCTGTCGGTTGAATACCTCCCTTTCAATGGTGAGGGTGTGTAATGAGAATAAATAACTTTTGATAAAAAGCAGAACATTCTAGAGGCTTGCCAGGTGTATTCAGGATAAATCATTGTCTACCAAACAATACATCGTTGCCATGGATACTATTTCAATAGGTCACCGCAATTACCGCATGCGATGAGACTTGCCTGAAGTATAGAGGATTAAGTATTGTCTACCAAACCATGAATATTTGCCATGGATAAAATTTCAATAGGACAATGGGGTGAGCTGCAGCCACCGCACTAACCGCATTCGCCGCGTGCTCTCTCTCTCTTCTATTGTTTTGATCGCAACGGATTTTGAACCGGTGTTTTGATGTCCAAAAACCTTGCGACGGGACTTGCGATGGGAACTTGCCGTCGCAAGAGAACACACGGCGCATGCGTTCCACGTGACCGGTCGTGCTATTGTTCGATCTACAACCCAAAACCGGGCTTATAATGCTTATTAAGCACGATCAATCAGATGTAAGGTTTATTTTAGCCGAAATGTAATACACAAAACCTATTTATGGCTATAATTGGGAATTAGACCGAATTTATTGCGATATTTGCATTCTGTTGTAACGTCTAGTTATTTCGAACATGATCGGCCCTTCATAAGTTATATTGTCTTGTTGCAGGCTGTTGCAGGTCGACACAAGCATCGTGTGACCAAGCCATTAGTAACCGCTTACCCATTCTTATTTATGTGCAGGCCACGTAGCTAGCGTAGGTCACATAGGGGTCACGCATAGTGGCACTCGGCACTCCGTGGAATCCGTGAGCGACTGTTCACGCATACAAGAGCGCTCAATATAAACAAATATTAAACAATCCAAGAATATGGAAGGCAGATTTTAGTGAACAACAACACAAGCATAATAATGACGTTTTATTGATTAACTAGGAGTTTTATAAGATTGTAATAATAATAATTTAATCCTTTTCTTAAACAAATTAAATGAGGTTGCATTTTTAATATAATCACTTAGAGTATTCCAAAATTTGGGATCATTATAAATAAATGTATTTTGAGTTAAAGGGATAGTTGAGTTTTGGTAGAGAGGGCACTAGACTACTTATTTTGTTTGTGAGGTAATGAAAAACTGAGTGTAAAATATGAAAGAGCATAATATTTAAATAATAAAATCATCTTTGTTTGATCAAAATCGGTTCAGAGACGGCTGAAATATCCATAAATATAACAATTTGTAATAAAGCTGGGGCCCCGGGTTTATTAGAGAATTTTGAACCAGCCGTTACAATTTTTTTTTAAATGCTTCCTCTTTTCAAAAAGTTACACAATAGGTATTTAAATATACTCCGCAAAAAAAGAAACTGGACACTTGTATGAGACCAAATATTTCGTATTCTTTAACGATAAAATATATGATATTGTATATCAAATTAAAGATAAAATTACCCTCTTCAATATTCGCATGACATCCAGATGAAATCATTCATGCATGACTTGTCACGGTCAATTAACCACACCAAGGTCTGTTTTCAAAAATAGCAAAAATGGAACATCCACTCAACCATATAAATGTTGATAAGCATAATGTAACACGCTATATTCATGAGATGGCATAATTTGTCATTACAAATGTGATCTTTTCTATCTTCATCTCAATAAAAAGTATAAATGAAGACAAATTGTGAACGTTATAGGTGTTATTTTCATCCAAAAGTAACAAAATGGGGAATTCCATGGCAAAGATTTATTAGTCAAAACCAGTTTGTGCCCTTATTTCAGCATGAAAATGGTATAAATTCTTCTCAAGAAGTATACCGTAGTCCAAAGATCTTCAAAAGCTGAAGTCACCCTTGGTCAAACAGTTGGGCAGTCTTTTAACATTACATTTCTCTAGGTAAATATGGTTAAAATTGCAGGGGACACATGAAATAGACAAGCTTCATGCCTTTAATACAGACCAGTATGATAGTGCTCTCATAACCTGGCCCTGTTTTATTGACAAATTTGTATTTCCAGAGTTTGTTCATAACAATAAATTTGAATAATGTCATAATTTACTTGCCCCGCTCATCTTGTTTTAAGTGAAACGCTTACTATCACTTCAGTCGAATGGTGTGGTCCTCCATTGTTTTGCTATTTTTGAAAACAGACCTTGCTAGTGTTAATTTACCATGGCATTTCATTCATGAACGATTACACCTTTAAGTTGTACCCTGCATGTAGAGGACTAAATTCCCTTTAATTTGATATATGATCATATACACTTTATCGTATATTAATATGAAATATTTCAACTTATCTAATCACTATTTTAACAAAACATCACATGCACAATATTTTATTCAAAATGGTTGAAACCGATGAGTGTTTAGAGAGCGCCCTCTTACGTTTTAACGGCTCTTTTTGAATGATAACATGATCTTTACTACGTCATTTGTAATTTTGTGTTCCTTTCTAATTATAACTATTAGTTTGTAATGTAATGATGCAGGTTTTGGTTACTAAAATTCAGTTTCACCAAAACTGTACTCTCCTTACCAGAACTCAACTATCCCTTTAACAACGTTCTTGATAATGGCAAATGGAATTCTCCCGAATGTCGTGTTGGGTACTTATGAACTAATTGATTTTTTAAAAACATTTCATCAAAAATTGCGGGTAAAGTAAACTGACCGAGTTGAAATAAATATAAGTCCTTAATTTTTAATGTATTATTATCCAAAAATAGCGAGTTAGTGTGAGAGCGTTGGGCCATATTACAAATAATACGCAGTGCTTTATTTTGCAATAATAACAATTTATCTAATAACGTAACGTGGGTGTTACCCCAAGTCAAAATAATGTACCATAATTTAAGTATGGTAATATCAAAGAGGAATAAAACATAAGTAAGGATGCTAAGGGGAGGTGAAATTTTAATCTATTAATAATACCAATATTACGAGAAATAACTTTACAAATATTATTTATATGAAATTTCCATGAAAGTTGATTATCTACAGTAACCCCTAAAAATTTAATGTTAGAAACATTTTCCAATACAAAATCTTCAAAAGCAATATCTATGGGAAAAGAATGTATAGACTTACTAAAAAGCATATATTTAGTTTTCTGCAAATTTAATGATAATTTATTCGCTCTTATCCACTTTAATACCTTTACTAATTCAACAGTAATAGTTTCTGCAAGAGTGTGTGGATTATTGTGAGAAAAAAATAAGTTAGTGTCATCGGCAAAAAGAACAAACGATAAAACATCAGATGACCTACTAAAATCATTAACATATAAAAAATAAATAAGCGTGGGCCTAAAAGGCTTCATTGTGGGACGCCACAAGATATATTACGTAACTCTGAACTATGATTATTTACAAATACATATTGCTGTCTATTTGAGAGGTAGTTCTTAAACCACTCCAAGGCCTTACCGCGCACGCCGTAATGGGAAAGTTTATAAAGTAAAATATCATGATTAACTGTGTCAAGGCCTTGGAGAAATCTAAAAAAATACCCACCATGTGGGAAGATTTGTCAATAGCATGTGCTACTTTCTCAATAAAAGATAATAAAGCATGGGTAGTACTATACTTTTCTCTAATACCAAACTGAAAGTTCGAAAGAATATTTTCCCTTTTTTAAAAGGAAACTAATCGAATGCATATCATTTTTTTCTAGTATCTTAGAAATAGAAGGTAATAAAGAAATTGGACGATAATTTGTAATGTCTAACTTATCACCCTTCTTGAATAAGGGAATCAATTTAGCTATTTTCATTGTGCCAGGGACTTCACCATTTAACAAGGACAAATTAAAATTATGAACTTATGGATCTACTATGTAAGAAATAATGCCTTGTAAAATACAATTATTTATACCATCACAACCAGACCTTTTCTTATCATTTAAATTAGAAACAATATCTAATATATCAAATTTATGTACAGGAGTACAACATATTGAATTGGGATTTGCGGGGCCTAAAAAATCAACAAAGTGTTTATCAGTCGGCGGAATATCTCTAGCTAGATTGTCCCCAACAGAGGAAAAGTACTTATTAAAAATATTAGGTATAACATTAGGATCTTCAACAATCTCATTATCAACATTAAGTTTAGTTATGTCACATTTATTTTTACTACATTCATTGCTTGTTTAATAATTTTACACGTATTTTGCATATCATGGTTATATAATTATAAACGTATTATATTTCCAAACAAATTATTTTAATCAAAGTATTCTTATACGATGTATATTTTATTTTATATCGTTCAGTTCCAACTAACTTATATTTATAATAAAGGTTATTCTTTCTATTTATCGATCGCAATACAGACTTAGAAATCCAAGGTAGTCTAGGATTTTTTTTTTATAATTAGTACCATTATATCTTTGGATTGGCATACAATTATCTTATTGACCATTTAAAATTTCACAAAACGTATCATATGAACAATTTACTTCATCAATATCATAAACACAAGACCAATCTATATTTTCAAGGCTAGCACCAAGTCGTGCTATATTCTCACAATTAACTTTACGTCTTAATGGAGGAGGACAATTTTCGACAGATTTTGATAAAGTATAATACGTCATAATAGGATAATGATCTGTCATATTAGAAAGGACAGTGTAAGATTCGGGATGAGGTATAACATTAGACAAAATATTATCAATAAAAGTAGAAGAGGGGCTTACAAGACGAGTTGGCTTAATCCTGGGACACATTATTACAATCATGTTCTCGTTTCAATAAATTAATATTAAAGTCTCCCATTATAAAGGAGTCCTTATTATTAAATATTTGACTGCGTAATAAATCATATGAGTGCGTTAACAAATCTTTCACATTAGAATTTGGTGGTCTATATATAACGCCAGTTAATATATTTTTACTATTAGGAATAGTTATTTCAATAAAAAGAGATTCTATAAAATCATTACTAAGCGTAATTTCATCTCGAACAATATAATTATATTTTGTATGAACATATAAGGCCACACCACCAATTCTATTTTGCCTATTTTTTACCACAAAATCATAATCAGAAAGAGAATATGGTTGATTAAAATCTTGATTTACCCAAGTTTCTGTAAGACCAATTACAGAAAAAGGATTTTGAGTAGGGTTATCCAAAAATGTAATTAAATCATCAAAGTGCTTATTCAAACTTCTTATATTCACATGTAATAAAGAAAACGTATCATTTATAAAATCGTTAACAATATCATGAAATTGATGATTAGTTATATATTTAGTAAAATTATAGCTTGCTGGATCATCAAAGTTAAAATCAAGTTCTAATAGCGAGATGCCTTGTGAAAAAACAGTTATTTATGGGATTAATACCTTCCTTTAAAAGAATACAAAAATATAAATCAATGGTTGCACAGTTTATTACCGGTCATTAAAGTAAGATCCAAACAAACACACAAAAAAAGATTTAAAACAAAAATTGCATACTAATGCTTTACAGAAGGACACAATACTTATGCAATAATGTAAAGAAGCATCTTATAGATCTGGTATTTGTGTAGATCGTAAAACATATGTGTAACCCGCCCTTGCGTGGGGATTACCGAAGAATGATGGTGGATGATTGTGTTTAGATAAAACACAACCTACAGAGTCTGTTGAAGGAGGAGGCAAAGGAGAAGATGTTTAAAGGTTGAACGACATCGGACGGACTGCCACTTTTATTCACTCAACAATCATTTCCAAACAAATCAAACACAACAAACTTATTTCATGATATATATGTACAGGTAGTAATAGTACTTTCTAATCGTTCCCATAGGAACAAAAACCGTAATCGTAGTAATCACTACAAAAATATTATAGCGTCGTTTGAACTAACCTAATCTAAAACTCACTAAACATACTAGATCTCCCAACGAGCTAAATTAATGCACTGAACAATATAGCACAAGTATTCTAATAGAACGAAATAAACTAAATTATAATACTCGCTGAATCTTGAATGACTATTACAAAACTAAGCTAACGCACAAACCAACATATTATAGACAACTATAATATACAGTTTAACCCGACTGAGATCAAATGAATAATTTAGAGAGGATAATAGAGAAGGAGAGAGGGGGGGGGGGGGGGTGGGGGATATATATCGGAACGGGTTTAAAAGCGATTAATACATAGGTAAATACGAAAGCGAGAGAGAGAGAGGTTAAAAGAGCTGGAATCAAGATGGCGGGGAATAGTTAGCGACACGGGCAAGAAAAGGGGGGGGGGTATAGACAGAAATAAAGGTGGCGTTTTAACATTACTAGTATCGCATACCGCGTGATACAGGTAAGAACAAGTTATTTCTTTGTACTGAAATGCACGCTTCCAACTACCACACGTATACGTATTAACTTTAGTACAGAATATAATCTCCATCACAAACAATGCAAAGACCATAACAAATCACTGTCTTATCCGCTTTTCCCCGCTCCTACCAGTAGAAACAACGCACAGTTTGTTTGATCATCACCCCTCATCAAACCTTCCTGAATAGGCCCCAATTCAATTCATTTACCCTTCACCGTGTACGGGCATACAATACACAATATAGTATAGTCTAGTAAATAGATCTTAACGCCTCAATAGACTAAATCTCACCCAATACATCCATGTTACGTATTTTAGGAACTCATATATAATGAAAGCATATTCATATAACATATTGGCATCCACATAAACATATCGAACTATACACATCGTATAATATAAATAACTGTTTTCTACTAGTCAACGTGTCTAATCTCGTATAGGCTTAAAGTGTAAATTAATTAAAACCGACGGTAGTTGAATTTATTACACCTCTACAGAAAGCTAAAATAATGTTTAACACGAATATATTACTTTCCATGTTAACTGCATATAAATGTCGTAACAACTCACTCATTTTAAGAACATTCTCGATTCAGTATCATAATCGTAATTAATAATGATAATAATAATACTTTCCAAACATGCAAGAATCTGCCCCGTAAATGATACATACAATATCAAGCATATTATATTAAAGGGCAAGGAAACCCAAGCATAATGTTGCTTTCATTATCTTGAAGAGATTAAGAAGAATAATCTCTGAAAGTTAGAGCATAATCGTGTAAAAAACAAGAAAACTACGGCTCTTTGAAGATGTTCATTTATTCCTATGGGGAACTCAATTTGGCAACGCACTCTGATAAGTGTGTGGACAACTCCCCATATGTTTTGTACACACATTTTCCCATTTTTACAGTTTTCTTCATAGTAAAATTGTTCTATTCTCACAACTTATGATATGTAATGTATAAAAGCATTCTACAAAACATATGTTGAACTCGTACGAAAGGTAAACATACATTTTGAGAAAATTGAACAAAACTGAAATTTTGTGTACAACATGTATGGGGAATTGTCCACAACTTTGCCAGAGCGCGTTCCAATTTGAGTCACTCGAAGAAATACTTGGTTCTTTTCAGAGAGCCATAGTTTTCTTTTTTCTTGACCGATTGTGCTCAAATTTTCAGAGACTATTCATTATATTTAGTGTATTATAGTGCATACAACAATTAGTCTCGATTTCATTGTCCTTTAAGCATATTATATACCCCTCAACGATGAGTAAACGTCTCTTAAAGATTACCACTTTTCATCCTAAAATATCTCGTATAAGGATACACAATTTCTTTCCACACATAACCCAAATCACCGCATTTGTATAATGCATACAATAGTAACATTTCAATAATAAACAATAATAAAAGATATGGATAATTTACCTGTTGAAGGAGGAGGCAAAGGAGAAGATGTTTAAAGGTTGAACGACATCGGACGGACTGCGAGAGGTCGCCGTGGGTCTAATATTGCGTGTGAGGGGTGCAGGGGTCATTTGAGTGACCCTATTTGCATACAACAAGGTAACTAATAAAAAGGTTGCGTGGTGATAAGTTCCGCCAAGCGTTATGCTTACACGCGGGTCAAACAAAGAAAGGGGGAATACATTATCTAGTCGCATAACCAGTCGCCTGGTTACATATGTATAACAAATGATTGATCCACTTTGCGACTTCAAACACACACTTTTACAAGAAAATTCAAGGCAGAGCACTATATGACCCGACCTGGATCCAACACTATAGCGGTTTTAGGAATTAATAAGAAAGAGGGTGATGTGTGGAGGGGGAGAAAAGATTACCGTAGTGTGACCAATGTATTGTATAAAGGGTCATGGCGCCAGGTCGGTCCATGTCAGAAAATGCGGGCACTAAATCGGATTGACTATTCTATGCATATTATGTACTTAAATAAGTATTTGTGTATAATATACTGATGTTTACCAAAATACAATCAACATTAATAAAAGTGAACAGGATATAAAGGAACATCGTAATTCGAGAGTTAAGGGCAAGACAAAAAAACAAAAATAAATTAATGAATGGAAAGCTTATAATCTACAATCAGAGAGGTTGCATTGAATGACCTGTATTCATTTATATGTAAGTATTACAGTATAAATAAAAAACACAGTTTCCCTCTCATAATTCTAAACTTCTAAAAGTTTCCCTCTCATAATTCTCTAATCGATTACTTAATTCAATCATAATATAGACGTGCAAATGAAGATATTTCTGTACAATGTAACTTGTTGCAAGTTTGTTTCTTTTCATTTAATGTTTTACACGACAGAGCACATCCGCATGTTCCGATGTTAGAGAGATATAGACGGATAACCGCTAAATCACCACATCTGGCATGGTCTGCGTGGAAAATGAAGAGTGCTTGCTACTTAATTTCGCTTCTGTGCGTTGTTGATCTTCATCATGTTAGCGTCACACAGGCCAAAGAAAGCTGTGTTTTTGAACATGGCGGTAAGAACAACACCGATATTCTAATAAACCAATGATCTTAGAAATTAAAATTTATAACATTAAAGGGAAAGTACAGTTTTTGTAAGGCTGTGCTTAAGTAACCAAAACCTGCACAATAATATTAAAAACTAATCGTTATAACTCCACCATGCTCGAAAGGTATAGAAAACTATAAACGAATAAGTAAAAAGCCTGTTATCTTTAATACAAAATATAAGAGCATTGGTTTCAACTTTTTCTCAAATTATGCATTGTGATGTTTTGTTAAAATAATGATTAAATAGAGAAATAATCAACAGTTTTGAATACCTCTTTTAAAAATTTAGAAAAAAAAAGTGCAGGCATTTGTTTCATGTTTGAAACAATCATCCAATGAATCTGGGGCCCAAATTTATTCCGTTCTGATATATTTATTGATATTTGAGCCGTTTCTGAACCGATTTCTTTTTTCAAATGAAGTTTATTCTGTCACTGAAATTGTATGCTCTGTCAAATTTAGATGAGGGAGGACAATTTCCCTGATTCGTTGGCCATTTTGGATTTAGGCATTTTGAAAATACCTTCAAGGATTTTTTTTCTGGCAACTGGTCGATTTAAAAAAAAGCACCCCGAATAGCCTAGATCTAATAAGGTTTCTTCTGTTATTAAAATTGTATGCTTTTTCAAATTTGATACCCATTTGTTTTTCATTATCTCACACAAAATATTTTGTGTAGCGCCCTCTTTACCAAAACCCAATTATCTCAAAGTAACCCTTTAAATGAATTACTTAGCCATCATTGAGAATTCCATTCATTGGCTAAGTATTTTACTGAGTAAAGTTTGAGTTTTTAAGAGTACTTTACATAACTAATTCACTTTAGCAAGGTTGCCTCGGGTTATATCATGGTTTGAGATCACCTTGGGTCTTTAATTTTCAATTTGCCCCTAACATCAGTCGATAATGTACTTAGAGATGTTTATATTTGTGTGTAAGGCATAATCTGTACTATAATACGAAAGGGACATTAATAAATGGGCAAATGTTTCTGCATTGGCGTTAAAGCAGACTTTTCTCGGGGGGGGGGGGGGGGTCTGAAGTATTTTGCTTAAACAATTATCTTCCTTGCTTGTTACATGATAAGCATCGCCTCTATATGGTGACAGTGAATGATATATGTTTTTGATAGTATGGACCTGTAATAGCATGGTTTGCCCAAATATCAGAGGGTTTTACCGCAAAGTGACGATTTATAGCGTAATATGACAACACAATGTTATACAATGTTAGAATGATGTGTCAAGTCAAGGTTTTGTAATTGACACCCATGAAATTGAGAATGATCATTCTCAAATTGACTTTAAATCTTTGTAAATTTGTCTTTACAAGTTGAATTTGACGATTTTGGGCGCAATAAAATGTCAAGTTTTAACGTTTTACCTGGCATTTGAGGGGTTTTATTTTACAAAAACCCGAACTATTTCAAGATTGACACTCTTCAGATTAAGAATACGCACGACACCAAATACAAATAGGATCAAATCCACAGAATTGAGAAAATATGACCTACTTTTTATTAACTATTCAATGTTTGAATTAATACTCCTTCATATTGTACAAAGAAATTGGGTCGGCAGCCATTTTGAATTCAAAATTATGCCGTCAAAAATCAAAGATGACATTTAAGAACATATTATTCAGTTAATTCAAGGGACAAAATCTTGTTCTATGTATTCATGTAAAATGTCATTATACGTTATACAATTATGGGGGAGGCAATTATGGAGGGAGGCAAATTTCCTTGATTTCGTCGGCAATTTTTGATTTTTGCATTTTGAAAATACCCTCAAGGATTTTTGTTTGACAACTGGTCGATTTTAAATAAGCACCCCGAATATTATTGATCTAATAAGGTTTCTTCTGTTATTAAAATAGTTTGCTCTTTCAAATTTGACATTCAGTTTTTCATTATCTCACACAAAATATTTTGTGTAGCGCCCTCTATACCAAAACCCAACTAGCCCTTTAAATGAATTACTTAGACAATATCGGGATTCAATTCGTTGGCTAAGTATTTTACTTAGTAAAGTTTGAATTTCCAAAAGTAAGTTACATAACTAATTCACTTTAGCAAGGTTGCTATTCAAATGCCTAATTTACTAGGATACATAATCTTTCTTATGCAAAAATTGCCGCCCTCACATAACTTTTTATAGTTTCCAAAATTATATAACCTGAATTTTAATTTATTTTTACGTGAACAAATTTATTAGGATTTTGTTCATTAACAATTATTATAAAAGTTTGGGAAATGTTTATCATTGGTTTTGGGACAAAATTAAATCTCAAAACTCATGTTATATACAATAGGAAGAGTTATTTCAATAACCACATGGAATGTTTAATTAAACAAACTATTATCCATTTAGTGGCGTACATACCATGAATAATTGATTTTTAATTATCTATTGCTGATTCTAAACTAAATCTTACGAGAACCAATCACGATACATATTTTCTACATTTTTAAGGGACAGGTCCACTTTTACAAAACGTCTGAACAGCTTTCAGTTGACGGATGGAGATCAATGTAACACGCAAAAAAAAAAATCAGAGTGAGCATCCCTCTAATTTGGATTCTACGAATGAAAAACGAATGCGTCCCTCCATTTAAACTATATATCGGTCAATGGTTCCATGACATATGCTCCGCCGACATATGCTCCGCCGACATTTGCTCCGAAAAATGCGACAAATGCTCCGCGAAAATGCTCCGCGATATTTGCTCCGCCGACAAATGCTCCGCCGACAATTTCTCCGCCGACAAATGCTCCGCCGACATTTGCTCCGCCGACAAATGCTCCGCCGACATTTGCTCCGCCAACAATTGCTCCGCCGACAAATGCTCCGCCGACATTTGCTCCGCCGACAAATGCTCCGCCGACATTTGCTCCGCCGCCAAATGCTCCGCAGACAAATGCCCAAATAATTAGATGATTTTTTTTTCAACAAAATATTTTTAAAATGCTTGCACTTTTTCAAAAATTTTCAAAATCATTTTTGGAATAGTTGTTGATGATCTCTCTATCTAATCATCATTCCAATAAAACACATGCATAATTTTGTATGAAAATGGTTGAAACCAATGCCTTTTAAGAAAAGCGCCCTCTTGTGTTTAAATGTCTCTTTTTGAATGATAACAGGCGTTTTACTAAGTCGTTTGTAATTTTGTATACCTTTCGAGCATGGTGGAGTTATAACCATTAGTTTATCAAGTAACTGTCCAGGGTTGGTTACTAAAGTTCAGCCTTAATTAGCAAAACTGTACTACCCCTTTAAATAAAGATCACATCGTCTAGAAGACAATCTATTCTTCACATATTAATAATAAAATTGATCACATATTGCTTTTTATGGAATATGACGTCATAGTCACTAAAGGGGTGAAGTGTCCATCTTACCTCACTGTGGAGGTAAGAGGACCCCTCAATTCCTTAGATTATTGAATTTCAATTTTCTGCTACTACGTGCCAATCCTTCCGTTTATACGAATGCAAAATGCATTGGAAGTTTGTGCTTTTCTGTTGGACAATAAGGCAGCCTTAATCGTTTACGGGGTGGGGGGGGGGGGGGGCGTTTAGAAGTGTCACAAATTGGGCCCTCGTTGTTCAGTGAACGATGAACAAATCTAAACAAAATTGGAACTCCGACAATTTAACAGTGGGTGAAAATAAAGTTCTTTGAATTTTGATAAAACGTGGATAAATTTTGAACTCATGCGGAACAATTTCTTGATTCATAAAGAGTCTGAGTAATACAAATGCAGTGATTATAAAGACTTTTCTTTTTTCTATTCATGATCGATCTTAACACCAGTATCATGCCCTTCGCTTGATGATTGCTTGGAACAGTATACTATTCATCACAGCATTTTCGGATACTTTGAGGGTCCGTGGTTCGACTCCAGTCGAGCCCCAATGTAACATCAAAAACTAAAGCCAGTGTTGTGTGTTATTGCGCCTCCCCTTCTGCTACTAGATGCAGGCTGCAGGGTCACGCATCCTTACAACACTGGGCTTGACTGCCCCCCCCCCCCCCCCCCTCCCACCCTGTATAAAGAAACGTGAAACAAACAAACCAGCCAAATAAAATATTTGAATGAATCGATGGTTACTGAATCGATTGTACTCCAATTTCACAAGAGATTCGCATAACATATAAAAGCGCACTTCATACCAAAGGTACTTGAGAATTCATTCCAGAGTTTAATCTTCAGCGGAGTAAATGTCGGTGGAACAATTATGGTTGAGGAACATATGTTGTTTTTTGGACCATTTGAAGTACTGTCATCTTCAGAGCATATATTTCTGCGGAGCAATTGTCACCGGAGCAAATGTCGTATCTCCGGAGCATATTTCGGCGGAACAATTGTCGGCTAAGCAATTGTCGCATATTCGAAGCATTTTCGGCGGAGCAATTGTCGCATCTTCGGAGCATTTGTCGGCGGAGCAAATGTCGGCGGAGCAATTGTCGGCGGAGCAAATGTCGGCGGAGCATTTGTCGCATCTTCGGAGCATTTGTCGGCGGAGCAATTGTCGGCGGAGCAAATGTCGGCGGAGCATTTGTCGGCGGAGCAAATGTCGGCGGAGCATTTGTCGGCGGAGCAAATGTCGGTGGAGCATTTGTCGGCGGAGCAAATGTCGGCGGAGCATTTGTCGGCGGAGCAATTGTCGTCGGAGCAAATGTCGGCGGAGCAAGTATCGCGGAGCATTTGTCGCGGAGCAATTGTCGCATTTTTCGGAGCAATTGTCGGCGGAGCATATGTCGGCGGAGCATATGTCGTGTCACCCGGTCAATAAAGGAGTTCAACAGATTTAGCATAATATTACAACAATATAGTACTAATTCTCGTAAAGGTATTGTGAAGCCGACATTTGTTAACGTATGTCACGGAAAAGATCTCAAAAAGAAAGATTATATAATTACATGTAGTCAGTTTAAGCGATGTTTGGGTATTTTGCTTGGTAAACGCTCACACATTAGTACTTATGCGCGAGTCACGTAGCTAGCGCGGGTCACGTAGGGGTCATGCATACCGATCTGGCACTCCGTGAAATCTATGTACAAACTTACTCACCGGCCGAAAATACGTATGTACCTAATTAACCGACGTCCCTCAGTTTATTCAGTTTTAGGTCTATAACTCCACGAAAAAGAGATTTCAAGCCCTATTTTTTCAGACATGCTATTAAATGACATTTCCTTTCATATAAGACAATAACCTCGCAACTTTTGAATTTTGGCTTGCAAAAGTGGATCTCTCCCTTTAAGACAAATTTAATTCGATACATCTTGTTTTTGACATACACATTTGTTTATGGTTATTATTTATTTCAAGGTGCTCATTCTAAATTTGATTGGACCCATTTAGTAGGCTTGTTAAGAGGTCCGCCACTGCAATTTGGGGTACAATTCTTTTAGTAACTTCAACATATTCCTTGGATAAAAAGAAGAAAATTCATCCAAAGAGACACTCTGTATCTATGCAAATTAGGCCTAATTTCCATAATTTATGCAAATTTATTCATGAAAATGGGATATTCCATGAAAATGGTGTTTTTATTGACATATTTTAAGGAGTACATATTCCTTGGATCAAAAGAAGAAAATTCATTCAAAGAGACACCCTGTTTATATGCAAATTAGGTCTAATTTCCATAATTTATGCAAATGTATTGATGGGAATGGGATATCTATGCCAATGGTGTTTTTATTGACATTTTCGGGAGAACATAATCCTTGGATCAAAAGAAGAACAGAGAGACACTCTGTATCTATGCAAATTAGGCCTAATTTCCATAATTTATGCAAATTTATTCATGGGCCCAGAAATAACGGAACGGGGCACTTCCCAAAATGAAGCCACGAAATGACTGGATCCATCGGATAGTGTGTCTTTTTAAATGAAAATTGATACCAAGAACATTAATTTTGGTCGTGTAGTTTTTGTTTTACAGCGCTGTGAGTGACACCATGTCAGGGTTAATTTTTCTTCAATTTTGACTGACCTATTGGCTAAAGAATGACCCAAAACGGCTCGTTATAGAATTACGGTGCTGTGGCTATTCAGTCGATTGCACATTAACAAAGGTGTCTGCATCATTGTTCACCGTAATTCTATGACGAGCCGTTCGGGTCATTCTTTAGCCAATAGGTCAGTGAAAATGGAAGAAAAATGAACCCTGATATGGTGTCACTCACAGCACTCTAAAACAAAAAGTACACGACCAAAATTAATGTTCTTGGTATCAATTTTCATTTGAAAAAACACACTATCCGATGGACCCAGTCATTTCCTGGCTTTATTTTGGGAAGTGCCCCGTTCCGTTATTTCTGGGCCCATGAATAAATTTGCATACATTATCATAATTTGCATAGATACAGAGTGTCTCTTTGGATAAATTTTCTTCTTTTGATCCAAGGATTATGTTCTCCCGAATATGTCAATAAAAACACCATTGGCATAGATATCCCATTCCCATCAATACATTTGCATAAATTATGGAAATTAGACCTAATTTGCATATAAACAGGGTGTCTCTTTGAATGAATTTTCTTCTTTTGATCCAAGGAATATGTTCTCCTTCAAATATGTCAATGAAAACACCATTTTCATGGAATATCCCATTTTCATGAATAAATTTGCATAAATTATGGAAATTAGGCCTAATTTGCATAGATACAGAGTGTCTCTTTGGATGAATTTTCTTCTTTTCATCCAAGGAATATGTTGAAGTTATTAAAAGAGTTGTACCCCAAATCGCAGTGAACAAGCCTACTAATTAGTAACTACGAGTTCTTAGTGCCTTTTGCAAAACATAATTCCAAGATCCCAAATGACCGTTCAACAAACAATTATTTAAGACCCACTCATAATCACATATTATATTTATCAATTTGTTCCTTTTGTTCTTTAGATTA
This sequence comes from Echinarachnius parma, assembly GCA_037951105.1. NCBI lineage: Eukaryota > Metazoa > Echinodermata > Echinoidea > Clypeasteroida > Echinarachniidae > Echinarachnius > Echinarachnius parma. The sequence continues at coordinate 57,261 of JBAMJV010003704.1, forward strand.
AGAATTAGCACAACACCAAATTAATACAAATACAGTCAAACCTGGGTATAGTGGCCACCCAAGGGAGTGTAGACAGGTGGCCACTATAGACAGGTTCAATAGCACTGTTTTTCCTTGCAGGGGATAAGTTTTGATGGCCACTATAGACAGGTTGGCTGCTATAGACAGGTGGCCACTAATACAGGTTTGACTGTAGTATCAACTCCACCAAATTGAAAAAAATATGGCCCACTTTTTGTTAACTATTCAATGTTTGAATTAAAATATTCCTTCATATTCTACATAGGAATTGGCTTGGAAGCCACTTTGAATTCAAATTATGCCTCTAAATCAATGATAAAAAGTTTAATCACATATTAGTCAGTCAACTCAACGGACACAATCTTTTTTTATGTATTCAAGTAAAATTTCATTGACATTGATGCAATATAATTTGGGAGGCTGAGGGAGGCAAATTTCCCTGGTTCGTTTTGGATTTTCGCATTTTGAAAGTACTTTTTTGTTTGGCACCTGGTCAACTTTAAATAACCACCCGAATAGTCTAGACAAAAATGCCTTGTATATGTCAAAGTACAAGGTAATGATGTATTTCACTAATTTTCTTAATTTGAGGTCTCCAAAATGTCAAATTTGATAGTTGTGGGGACCATTTTGGATTGGTGCAATAAAAAAAAAACGTTATATATTTTGTGATTTGCACTTTTCAGTTTCAAAATCAACGTTAAAAACATCTTTAATCAATTCAACTAAATTTTTACTCCGCCAAAAGGAGATTTTTTTTTGTATTTCTGATTCCATATGTTTATTATTTCCAATACATACTGCACGTAACAGTTGGTTTGGTGGCCATTTTGAATTCAAAATATTCCTTTAACACAAAAATAAACAACTTTTTACTAAAAATGGATTGACATTTTAATAATAATTAGCTCAAGGAAAAAATCTAATCCAATATACGTGTGCAAAATGCCGTTTAAGTTTAGGCTATATTATATTGGAGGTAAAAGAGGACAATTTCCCTTTTTTGGTGGAAATTTTGGATTTTTTAGCATTTTAAAGTACAAATTCAAGGTTTCGTGATTGGCACTCTTCAGATTTAGAATTAAATTTCAGAAAATATTTATTCCACCGAAAACGGACCTATTGAACCTAAAAGAATGATGTATGGAATCATATATAGAACTATGAAATATGAAAATAAATCGCGGGGGGGGGGGGGGGGGTTAGAGTTAAAAAGAAGCTATGCCGACAAAAGATTAGTTACACAGCAGTAAAATACATTTTGATCTATTATCATGCGAAGTTTCATTATAATTGATTAATACATTATTGAGATAAGCGACATACAAAATTGGTGTTAAAGGAGGAATACATTCAAATCTTGACGGAAACAAGAGGTGGTCCGTTTGATATACGTATCACCTAATAGAGAGATATCTTGAAGATAACAATAGGTTATACGTATGTGATACCTATCACCTAACTAACAAAATTAATATTTAAATCCATGTCCATTATGCAAAATATAACATTATGAATTAACTTCGTTGCTGAAAACAATTGATAAACTAAATTAATCTATAATGAGAAATTCTCATAATGGTACTAGAAAATATGTTTGTGATTATTTATTTGATAAACACAGATCCTAACATGCTAAAGACTCGTCTCGTTGGTGCTAGCAGTTGTGAGGGTCGCGTTGAGGTCTATTACAACGGAGCATGGGGAACTGTCTGCGATGACTCCTGGGACGATACTGATGCTGGCGTTGTCTGCAGCAGTCTTGGTCTTGGTAATACCGGAACGGCAGTATCGGATGCCGGATTCGGACAAGGCACAGGTGACATCATCCTAGACAACGTCAGGTGTACCGGAAATGAATGCAACCTAGGGTCTTGTCGTCACGCTGGTCTTGGAGTGCACAATTGTTTTCATAGGGAAGATGCAGGAGTGCGTTGCTCTGGAGAAGGTGAATTTCCAAAGATTTCTAATCGTAATTTTATACAAGTTAAACGTTTTGAACATAGCTCCCATCTACCTCAAAAAGCACACTAGGTAAATTACGTGTAAATGTATGATTATATGAACACTTTTGTTCAAATTTTATTTGTATTTATAATCAGTTTAATTAAACATCTAGATTTCAATTAATGGATACTTACTTTTTAAAAAATACCACGTGATATTAATGACTTTTCAACGTGTGATATATTAAAGTCTAACTTATCTTGTCTTACACACTACAAATTTTTGCAAATATTTGTGCATGTATTTACAATGGCTAAGACAGTGTAGGGGCAGTCTTATATTTGGGGGGTTTTGGTGCCTTTCGAAAAACATAATTCCAAAATCCCAAATGGCCGTTCAACATAAACAAACACATATTAAAGACCCACTCATAATCACATAATTATATTTATCAATTTTGTTCCTTGATATTTCAAGATTGACACTCTTTAGATTTAGAATAAGCACAACACCAAATTAATACAAATAGTATCAACTCCACCAAATTGAAAAAATATGGCCTACTTTTTGTTAAAGATTGTATTCAAAGAAAAAACAATATTAGCCAAATTATATCTTTACAGAAAGTTGAAATCATACAGAATATGAAAATATTACTTTCCAAGTACTCGCACATCCAAAAATGGAAACAAATGAAAATATTAAACACTCCCTCAAAACCCCCAATCCAGCGACGAGCGGAGTCAGTAGCTGTGTGTGTTGTACTGACGTCACCATAGGGGTTATCCAATAGGAAGCTTCGGTATCTACCACGTAATATACTGGTATTATACCCCTTTATACCGAGGATTCCGTGGTTGTTGAAACTATTTTCTATACAATTATGGCGGTTTAAACTTTTTGAACTAATAAAATAACATTTTATATTCGTTGTAAAGTTATTCTTTTATTCATTAATGTGTCTAATAAAGTAAAAATAGGTAAATGAATCACCAAGTCTGCGAGTTGAATCATACTCGCTGACGGCATGCATGATACGTGCAGAGCCTTCATATTGTACATAGGAATTGGCTTGGAAGCCATTTTGAATTCAAATTATGCCTCTAAATCAATGATAAACAGTTTAAGCACATATCAGTCAGTCAACTCAACGGACACAATCTTGTTTTATGTATTCAAGTAAAATTTCATTGATATTGAGGCAATATATTTTGGGAGGCTGAGGGAGGCAAATTTCCCTGATTCGTCGGCCATTTTGGATTTTCGCATATTAAAAAGCACTCTTTTGTTTGGCACCTGGTCAACTTTAAATAAGCACCCCGAATAGTCTAGACAAAAATGCCTTGTATATGTCAAAGAACAAGGTAATGATGTATTTCGCTAATTTTCTTGATTTGAGGTCTCCAAAATGTCAAATTTGATAGTTGTGGCGGCCATTTTGGATTGGTGCAATTAAAACAATACTTATATATTTTGTGATTTGCACTAGTCAGTTTCAAAATCAACGTTAAAAACATCTTTAATCAATTCAACTCAATTTTTACTCCGCTATAAGGAGATTTTTTCTTGTATTTCTGATTCCATATGTTTATTATTTCCAATACATACTGCACCTAACAGTTGGTTTGGTGGCCATTTTGAATTCAAAATGTGCCTTTAACACGAAAATATAACAACTTGTTACTAAAAATGGATTGACATATTAATAATAATTAGCTCAAGGAAAAAAAATCTAATCCAATATACGTGTGCAAAATGCCGTTTAAGTTTAGGCTATATTATATTGGGGGTAAAAGAGGACAATTTCCCTTTTTTGGCGGAAATTTTGGATTTTTAGCATTTCAAAGTACAAATTCAAGGTTTCGTGATTGGCACTCTTCAGATTTAGAATCAGCATAACAAAATAATCTAAATTAAATTTAAGAAAATATTTATTCCACCGAAAACGGACCTATTGAACCTAAAAGAACGATGTATGGAATCATAATACAACTCATATGCTTTTCAAATATGAAAATAAATCGGGGGGGGGGGGGGGGGATTAGAGTTAAAAAGAAGCTATGCCGAAAAAAGATTAGTTACACAGCAATAAAATAGATTTTGATCTATTATCATGCGAAGTTTCATTATAATTGATTAATACATTACTGAGATAAGCGACATACAAAATTGGTGTTAAAGAAGGAATACATTCAAATCTTGACGGAAACAAGAGGTGGTCCGTTTGATATACGTATCACCTAATAGAGAGATATCTTGAAGATAACAATAGGTTATACGTATGTGTTACCTATCACCTAACTAACAAAATTAATATTTAAATCCATGTCCATTATGCAAAATATAACATTATGATGGTACTAGAAAATATGTTTGTAATTATTTAATAAACACAGATCCTAACATGCTAAAGACTCGTCTCGTTGGTGGTAATAGGAGTGAGGGTTGCGTTGAGGTCTATTACAACGGAGCATGGGGAACTGTCTGCGATGACTCCTGGGACGATACTGATGCTGGTGTTGTCTGCAGAAGTCTTGGTCTTGGTAATACCGGAACTGCAGTATTGGCTGCCGGATTCGGACAAGGCACAGGTGACATCATCCTAGACAACGTCAGGTGTACCGGAAATGAATCCAATCTAGGGTCTTGTCCTAACGCTGGTCTTGGAGTGCACAATTGTACACATACTGAAGATGCAGGAGTGCGTTGCTCTGGAGAAGGTGAATTCCCAAAGATTTTCCAATCGTAATTTCACACAAGTTTCACACAAATTTCACACACGTTTTGAACATAGCTCCCATCTACCTCACAAAGCGCACTAGGTAAATTTCTTGTAAATGTATGATTATATAAAAACTATAGTTCAAATTACATTCATGTTATAATCAGCTAATTCCAACATCTACATTTTAATTACTTGATACTTACTACAAAATTACCATGTGATGATATTGACTTTTCAACGTGCGATTTTTAATTACATCACGTCACCTTGACGCCATCAGGACGCTATTTGGTCACGGGTCAACTTTCTAGCCCACGTGAATTCATATTAATCTCGGAATGCGCCCGTACGAGCGCTTCAAATTTCGTTTGTCTTAAAATGCCCGAAACCTTCCACCTAGTAATTTACTATACGTTTCAGACAATTTCAAGCGTTTCAAAAAATGGCATGTAGAAGTCTGATGTCATTTGGTAGCTGACGTCTCTGCCATGTGTGTCAATCTTTCGGCATAATTTTCTTTAATTTCGGTGTTTGTGTGCAATCGCTTTAATTATTTAAACTTGATTTAGATTGCATTACTGCAAGTATATAATACGAATTGTCTGTTATGCAATTCAAGGTACACTTAAATGTACACTTTTAGCCGTGTTATATTGCATTATGAACACAATCCATGAAACATTACTTAGAATCCTGGTTGTTCCAGTACCCTAGTATTCCACTAGGTCGTCGATTCTTCACCAGCATCACCCATGTTTTGTAATTCGTACAGGTACTCTTACTTACGATTATTTATTCCCCCTATACACCGTGTCCCATAAAAAACGAAACCGGGTTTCATGGCAGAAATTTTCTGTCATAATGAATAATTTAATTGATGATATATATATGCCTGGAAAGCACTGTGTCTCTTCTTTCATTTGATGTGCAACTTATGGCACATACTTCAAGCATGACTAAATTAGAACAATGGAATATGGTGTTACCAATATTCAATTTGCACGCATAAATTTAAAGTTTGGTGAGTTTTAAGAGTTGTAAACGTACTCATTTTTAAAAAGAACAAACAACACATAAAAGTTCATATTTTTATCTTTTACATGACACCTCATGCTAAAAAAATAAATGATTTATGCCAGAGAACGAGTACAATGAAAACATGCCTGATTTCTGCCCGAATGAGTGAAAGTTGAGTAAGAAGTCGCTCAGCTTTCCTGACTAGCAGCTGACAATGGACGTTGATGCATGAGTGAATTTACACAAACATGGGGATCAGGAAACAGGCTAGATCAGGAAAGTTACTCATTTGGGCTGGAATCAAGCATGTTTTCATTGTATTCGTTCTCTGGCATATATAATTTATTTTTTAATCATGAGGTGTCATATAAAAGATACAATTATGAATTTTCATGCGGTATCTGTCCTTTTTCAAAATAAGTACGTTTACTACTCTTAAAACTCTCCCCAAAACCTCACCCAAACTTGCAATTTCTGCGCGCAAATTGAATTTTGGTAACACCACTTTCTATCGTTCTAATTCAGTCATGCGTGAATTATGTGCCATAAGTTGTATATCAAATAAAAGAAGAGACACGTAGCTTTTCAGACATATATATATCATCAAGGAAATTATTCATTATAACATAAAATTTCTGCCATGAAACCCGGTTTCGTTTTTCTGGGACACGGTGTATATTTGCCACACACAGAAGCTACGTCAAGTAAAGACTATGTTTGTTTTAATTCTCAGTTCAGAAGGGGATTCGATTAGCAGGTGGAAATAGCATGAAGGAAGGACGTGTGGAAGTATTGAACTATGGGATATGGGACACTGTTTGTAGCGATGGTTGGAATATACAAGATGCCAACGTTGCTTGTAAACAGTTGGGGTTCCCTAACGGAGCTGTTTCTCTCTCGCGAGATGCAAAGTACGGACAGGTGTGTGGAAGTAGCCCTGTCTTGATGAATGGGTTGAACTGCACTGATACAGAAGACAAACTGGATGATTGTCCGCTTGCTTCCATCACCTTTCATGGTGGCACCCGAGATGATATTGTCGGGGTTCTTTGTCGAGGTAAGGCACAAAGGTTCTTATTCATATACGAAAAAAGTTACAGCATTTATATCAAATTAATAGCCGCTTGGTATAATAACGAAGGTATAGTAATCCTTGCAGGATGAGTACTTTTACAAAATAAGTTTCCCCCAGATTTTAAGCAAATTGTGCGAATGGAAAAAAAAACAAAAAACGTATATTAACAACAGAAGTTTCAATTATTTAAAACATATAAAGAGACTGACCAGAAATAAATGTGATTGAAAAAGAGCAAACAAAAGTTTAAGCAGATTTAGATAATCCAAACAAGTACAATAATTTGTCAAAGATGTGCTTACCATCTTGAATACTTCACCTAGGTATTTGCTTATTCTGTGATGTCACAGAAAAACTAACCGATTTGAACTGTACACAAACATTGTCTAAGTACCTGTAACTTAGACTGTGAGTAGTAGCGCTTAACATCAATGAAATCGTTCAAATAGCCGTACAAGCGCTAAACGTCGAACAACATTTAACGAAAAAGCATTAAGCCATATGCACAAATCTATAATTCTTCTAAAAAAAATGAAAACGAAGGCCGTAGAAGTACTTTTTGACATTACATGAGAATTGTTTCTCATTCTCTTAACAGTAAGGAACCTCAATGTTGATGTCGTTTCTGTCTTGTTTTCAACTATCAATTATCAAGAATAAGATTTCATTCTTTGCATAGGTCAGGCTCACAGAAATAATAAATACATGATAAATCAAGTTTAACATTTTCACACCAAAATTACCAAATTTTTGCTTCTTTTGAACCAAAAACAATTTGACATATATCGTACCAAATAAACGGAAGTTTATTTGAGACCGACGTCGAGTCTGACTGCGTAAACTTGATGTATGTACAACCCAAAAGCGGATGAAAAAAATAATAACAATAACATGTTCTGCAGTTTTGTATGTCTAAATGAAGTACATACCTTTTCTTCGAGTTAGAATTGGTCATTACCGAAATACAATCGATCAAACTTGTATTGCGCCCGTGTCGTGTTACCTAAAGGGTCGGTCATACTTGCGGTAGTGGACGTAGTGATCCGTAGATTAATTTAGTGTGGGTCAGACGTGGTGTAAGTACGTTAAACTAGGCACTAGGTACGTTAAACTAGGTTAAACTAAGTTGAACAACGTGGAACTACGTTGAATCACGTTGAGGTATGGTGGTTGGCCATGGAAGGGTACGGATAAGTACGTTTAAGTACATTAAACTACGCTAGGCTACACTAATGTGGTCACAGCTTGCTCATGGACAGGTACGGAGTGGAGTACGAGAGACTGCGGTAGCCACTACGCTGGACTACGCTAAAGAACGTCAAACTACGTTAAATAGCAACTCCGCATGGATTATAACAGCCAACCGGTGGTGTAGTACGGCCATTGCGCTTGTTTTTCAAACATAGCAGGTCTTTGAAATCTGTCTTATTTTTTTTATTAAACATGTCTGGATCAAGACTATCGATGCTGGTTTTGTGCACGGTAAAGTACGTTAGAGTACGCTAGAGTACATTGTAACGAAGTACACTGTTGGTCATAATGTTGGAATATTTTTTTTTTAGATCCAACTTTATTCTTTTTCCTGCTTTTTGCGCCAAATTTATCATTTTAGACTAAAAATAATCATTACATTATGTTTCCCAACTACCAATGTACAATACATGGTAGCATGAATTTGCATTAATTAATTTATTCTTTTGTTTTGAGCTTTGATAGGCAGGAACTTTGATGATTGGCCCCTTTCCCTGTCCAGAGCGTATGTCTAACAAGTCATTGTTATTGGTCATTTTTCAGAGTTGGCTGTAAGATTTTCAACCAAAATTGGCACAGAGGCTCTCTAGAACATACCCCGTCCAATGCCATTGGCTACCCGCCGAACGATGCTTGTGCTCCACCAGGAAGGGGTGTCAACAAGCAATGTCCACTATTTCGTTGGACCATCGCAGGTTAAGGTCTGTAAAGTCCTCAGATGTCATCGAGAGAAGGGTCAATTAAAGCCAAGATTGTCTCTAGGACGTCTACGATTGACCACCAGGATAGATTATCGCAAATTGCTTAACCTGTGCCGTAGAAACCGGAAATGCCAAAAAGGAGCCTTCGCCGACTATGAAGAAAACACTATGGAATCAACGCCTTCCGCCAAGCTGTACATCAGCAATCCCTCTAACATGGTCACATAGCAAGACAAACTACCAAGTGTCCACCCAACACCATGCTACCAAGATTTACCGGACGTCCCTGGACTAGGGAGTGCAGAAGATCGCCGCTTGGACACTAGTGATAGGTCATCTTAATGGGTATTAGCCATACCACTGTTGGGACGTCACAAACTCAAGTCGTTTAGTGAATGCAGACAACTTGGAACTTCTCGCCACGTAATCGGCGAACCATTTGTCTTCCATCTGGTCGGTCAAGGATGTTATGGCTCGTACCCATTAAGATGGTATATCTCTAGTGTCCAGGCGGAAATCTTCTGGGCTCCCTAGTCCAGGGACGTCCGGTAAATCTCGGTTACATGGTATTGGGTGGACATTTGGTGGTTTGTCTTGCTATGTGATCATGTTAGAGGGATTGCTGATGTACAGTTTGGCGGAAGGCGTTGATTCCATAGTGTTTTCTTCATAGTCGGCGAAGGCTCCTTTTTGGCATTTCCGGTTTCTACGAAACAGGTTAAGCATTTTGCGATAATCTATTCTGGTGGTCAATCGTAGACGTCACAGAGACAATCTTGGCTTTAATTGACCCTTCTCTCGATGACATCTGAGGACTTTACAGACCTTAACCTGCGATGGTCCAACGAAATAGTGGACATTGCTTGTTGACACCCCTTCCTGGTGGAGCACAAGCATCGTTCGGCGGGTAGCCAACAGCATTGGACGGGGTATGTTCTAGAGAGCCTCTGTGCCAATTTTGGTTGAAAATTTTACAGCCAACTCTGAGAACAATGACTTGTTGGACTTACGCTTTGACAGGGAAAGGGGCCAATCATCAAAGGTCATGCCTTACAAAGCTCAAAACAAAAGAATAAATTAATTAATGCAAATTCATGCTACCATGTATTGTACATTGGTAGTTGGGAAACATAATGTAATGATTATTTTGTAGTCTAAAATGCTTGATTTGGCGCAAAAAGCAGGAAAAAGAATAAAGTTGGATATAAAAAAAAATATTCCAACATTATGACCAACAGTGTACGTTAGACTACGCCAGACTTCGTTAGACTACGTTAAACTTCGGTTTAGTACGGATGCCTTTAACGTACCGCTCTTTTGAACATGTTCAAAAATTAAATCGAAGATCACGGCTCCCCCGAGTTAATACCAAATAAGGATCACAACTACGGTACGATACGGATGCTAGTACGTTCAACTACCTTCAACTTCGTTCAACTACGATCAACAACGTTAGCCACCACTATGTTGAACTACGTCCAGTATGACCGGCCCTTTATAAGGGTGTATTTCGCGTAAATATATTTTTTGAAATAGATGCATCACTTCGAACATGTCCCGTACATATCCCAAAATGAGAATTTTGTTTCCTTTTTCAGATCCGGCGGGTATTCGATTAGTAGATGGAAGTACTTCTAGCGAAGGACGTGTGGAGGTGTGGCACGATGGGACATGGGGCACTGTATGTAGCGAGGATTGGGATATGGACGATGCTACCGTTGCCTGTCAGCAGTTAGAATTCTCTCGCGGGTCAATATCATTATCGCGAGATGCGAAATATGGAGCGGGGGTCGGCCCTATCTGGATGAATGCATTGGCATGCCATGGTACGGAATACTCACTGGAGGATTGTCCGTGCCACCTGTTTAGCAACCACGACTGCACCCATGCTCAAGATGTCGGCATTGCGTGCCCAGGTATACAACTCACTATTTGTCAATAATTATTATGTTAACACATATACATGCTTGTAATAATTCCTGAGTACCAGGAAATATAAAAAGCATCAGTTCTTGTGTTGCTCAGTGGGGTAGATCTGTTCTGAGAAGTGGGGTGTTTTTTTTATGAGGTGGGGCTTAGCAACAAGAAAGAAATTGATGAAATGTTTTTAAAAGTACATAACAAAGTCAAACAGCTTACAAATTATATTGGATGTGTCCACTTATACAGCTAAACAGAAATCAACATGCATTTGCTTAGCACGGCCCTTTTTAGAGAGAAGAATGAGCTGCATGTGGAATTGGGAAGACGATGAGGAATGAGATGTGCGCATAAGGAAAGAAATATGCATGAGAGGGCACGATACATCAATTGCAGACCAAACGATTAATTGCCATTGTTATTTAGTGGTATATGTTTTCTTATGTTGCTTTCATTTACAGTATTTGAAGAAAACACTGCCCCAAACCTGAACCTGGGAACAGTTCTTCTCGCTGCTGTCTCAACTGTTACGACCCTATTTACGGTGGTTGTGTTTATGGTAATATAAGAAATCACGATTTTCATATAATAAAAATACGTATATTAATTCCGGATGGTGAGCAGATTGAAACGATAGCTGCGGATCCAAACGCCGCCAAGCCCGCATTTCGAACCTAATTCTTACCAATCAAAACACGGCGCAAGACAAACGGTTAATATGTCAGTGTGTAATAACTTAATAATATATATGCCACAAATGATGCAGGTGTAGGCATTTATGATATATTATACTTTTTACGTGTAGATATCAGATGGACATGTCCTAACTTGTAGCGTTTTTTTGACATTATTTAGAAACTGCACTACACTAGCAGTAACATACTGGGAAACATTGATTGATTGACATTGTTAACGATTATTTTTTAGAAGGACAAATTATCTCTATGTCATCATTAATCATGATGGTGGAATTCGTTTAAAAGTGTTTGTGTTCGGCATTGTAATGAATATTGCTCATTTATTTAATTCTTATTTTCAAATTTAATATGAAAAACATTTTTGTTAGCTGCAATATATCTGTACAAACAATGTAATGATATTACACAGCATTATTGCCAGCAATAAACGGAAAACATGCTAATTTCAATAAGGCTTATACTGGATAATAGAAGGGCAATAGTAAAACAAAAAAATGGATAGGCAAAATCAAACTCCAACGTTATCGTGCAGCTGGTCTGGATGAGGATAACATACAAATATGGATGATTGTATATAGGGGGAGGGACAATTTATCGCGGTATTTGTAAGGTTGCAATATTGATTGTTCTATTTTTCAAACATTGTAATAACTTTCTATTCATTACGAGAATCGAGTGTATAGGGTGCATTTGACGAATGTTCAAACTTAAATTATCGAATTTACCAAGGATCCACATTTGTTTAATGGTAATATATTTTCTGTTTATATACTGTTACAAATTTGACTAACGAATCAAACATAATGAGAAAGAATAAAAGATAATTTGATTAATTATTAGAAAAAAGGCCGCGGTAAGTCTGCGGAGACACCAGCCATCTTCAAATACGTGCAGAATACAACTGTGTGGTCATGTTTGATCATACAAAGGCTCTGTTAACACCATGCCAATGTTTTAGTCTCAGCTCAGAAGAATTTAATTCTACGACAATGACTTTTCAAAAAATTTGTTAAGCCTATCGCATATTTAATATTCGATCCCTAAATACAATTAATGATAAATTGAACCTTTTTTTATAAGTCTGTGCTGAAGCATAATTTTAGTATTATTGGCCTTTCAGAAATTTGGCAACTACATGAGAATGCTGGATTGGGAATACATTTTCAGTATCTAAGTCGTGTAGCTGGCAGAGGATAAATCGTTGATGCGCATATTAAGTCTGAGTTAATTTATGAGATTGTTATAATAGATATGCCGAGGCTATGTGGATTAATCTTCATGTGGATGACAATATTTTTCCTTGTAGGCATTAATTATAGGAAATCTAAGACAGACTTGAAATAATTCAAGAAAGTTTGGTTGATACGTTGTATAAATTGGATAGACGTCGTTGAGTGTTAATGTGTGATTTTAATATTGATTTGCTTTTGTATCTCACAGTGTAGTTGATGAATTTGTGACAAATTTGCAGTGCTTTGGTTTGGAACAGATTATTGCTTATTCAAATAGCAAAACTGAGTTTACAGAAACAATGATAGATCACATTTATACAAATAATAGTGTTGGTAATAATTATGCAGGTATTTTGCTGACGGAAATATCGGATCATTTATCTATTCTGTGCTTTCTATGAGAGTATGAATTGTACGAAAATGTTAGGATGTTGAGTGAAAGTACGAGATTACAGAAATGTTGATAAGGCTAAGTTCATTGATGACCTTGCATGCAGGTACATCTTGGCATGGAGTATATAATTGTAGAAATGTGGACAGTGCTTATGATATGTATTTAAAATAATTATAAATGTTTGTTATGAATATGCACCAATTGTGGATAGGAAAAATAAGAAGAATGTTAGCAAACTTGGATTATAAAGTCAATAATAAAAAACATAAAACGTAAACATAAACTTTACTCTAAAGTGTATAATCTAGTTTTAATACTAATGCTTAACTAACTTCTGTTCAAAGGAATGCCAAGAAGATAAAGTATGGTCGTGTTTTCAAAAAGTATGAGGATAATTCGGGTTAAATATGGAAAATAGTTAATATGTAGATAAATTGCAAGTTAAAGAAGATAATACACTTCAGGATTAGCCTCAGGAAATACTGTAGTTAACATGTTTAATGATTGCCTTTTTTCGGTTGGGCCACGGTTGGCATAAAATATGGATGATTTGCATGCAATGTGATCATAGATATAAAGAAGACTTAAGATAACTTATGACAAATTCCTTGTATTGGTCACTAATTACTCATGATGAAGTTAAAATGTGATTTTGAACTGCGATATGAAAAGTCATGTGGTAGTAATAATATTCCTGTTAATCTACTGAACGATTGTGTGTATTATGTGTCACAACCACTCTCGTATATCAAGCAATTGGGTGTCTTCTCACGTTCTATGAAGAAAGCGAGATTTAGTCATGTGTATAAGAAAGGTACAAGAATTGATCTAGGTATTAGGCCTATATCAGTCTTAACGATGGTAAGTAAAGGTTTTGAGAAGTTAGCGAATATTCGTTAAAGGGGTATTCCGGGCCTGGAAAAACCATTCGTTATTTTAATAAGCAGAATAAGAGGCATAATTGGTGAAAATTTGATCAAAATCGGACAAGAAACACGGGAGCTATACCTATTTGAACATCATGTAGTAATGAGCGATCGTTTCAAAATTGCCGCCATATGCAACATCATTGACGAGCAACTCGCCATGGCTTTAGTACATGAAAATACACTTATTTCTCATTTTCGTTGCTAAAAATTAAATTTTCTCTGCTTGTTTTCACGAATTCATATAAAATATCGATGGGACAACCTCTTTTGAATTGTAAGCTCATAAATTTGCTTTGTTATGAAGAAAATTTAAATTTTGTAAAATTTCCATGTAGAAGTCAAAATGGCTGCAGCTCGCAAGTGACGTCACGATCGATAGCAATTGCGAACGATACTAAAAATCGGAGAAAAATTCATCCTGTCATAACTTTTTTATTGCTCTACCGTTTTGGCTCAGATTTTCGATCAAGATTCTTCATATTCACTTCATTTTTATAGCAAACATCACATTTCTGGGGTGGAATTTTTGAGAAAATATGATTTATTGCATGAACATCAGTGTGGATTTAGTCAAAGAATAGTCCATAGTTATCGTTGATTAGTCTAATAAATCGGTTAATTCAGTTTCAAGTTGAAGGTCGAATAACTGTAGGTATCTTTGCTGACTTTGCTAAAGCATTTTATATAATACATCATGTTATACTCTTAGGCAAGTAAGACAATTATGACAAAGGGATAGTTGAGTTCTGGGAAAGAGAGTACAGTTTGGGTCAAAATGAATATTAGTGTCGTGGTGCGGTGAATGAGGCCGAAAGGACACACAGGAGACAGTTTGTTAGATTGCTCTATGGTATTTATTTTCCAGCCACAGTATCCACCATTGTTTGAGATACTCGCAGACAGAAGCAAAAACCCTGCAATAGGCAGAATAAAACAAAACATGTCATATAACTTCAATCAAAAACATGATTATAATCTTGATGGAAAACAAAGCAACAGTAATTACTAAACAGAAATATTGTTATCCTCTTGATTAACTATTATATAAAGTAATTACTAATCAATCTCTGCATCAAATCCGTTTTCATCTTGATTCTCTTGTATAATCACTCAAATCAAACATTATAATCATTTACTCGAATGACATAATTAAATCTAAACATCAACTCACATCTTGTAATATCTATCACACAAAATCATGCACTCTGCAATATATTCGACTCAGTAAAGTTACACAAAGTCTATCACAACTATTAAACAAAATGCCATCATCTATATAAACGTACCTAAGGTCTAATGCCGACCCACTGAAGCACACAACTACAGCTCAAGCAGCCATCTATCTGCTCAGCAACTCGTACAGCAGCCTGTGTAAACAATGTAAATGTAACAACAATAAACATTACAAGTATTAACCCTCTAAAACACACAAATCTCAGTTCCCACATCGTCTACTTCTAAAGGGGAAAAGGTTAACATAAACATCACGGAAAACTATCAATCATATTCTTCATACTGTTCATCTAAAGTATTAACAGCGAACAACATCTCACATCAACGAGATATCTATGGGCGCCGCCATCTTTTTTGGTTTGTTTACATCTCGCGCCCTCAACGTCAACTACACATTTACTTCACACGTGTGCGAAATACAAAATTGCAACAATTACTCTTTAAATCATTTTTGCAATCTCTCAATACATCGTTCATAATTATATGTCGACAGAAAATGTTGCATAAACAAATTTATCACATATCTCTCTATCATTATGTATTTAAACAGCGTAATATGATATAATGAATGCCTACTCAAAACTTCTGTTCAACATCATTAGCACAATAACAGGCATTTTAACTATCATAATTACTTCTATCAAACATCTTTATCCACCTCAAATAATGCATTAACACTCACTCTAATACATGATTAAACGCAGTTATCTATTCTACAAGCATAACTTACTGTAACATAGCTGCAAAGTCACGCTTCAGCAAAAAGGTACAACTGCAGACCAGGAAAACTCAGTACACAGGCACAGTGAGATACGCCCAACCTTGACCGTGTCAAATATGCTTCTCCGAGGTTTCCCTAATATAACACATGCACTACAACATAAGCGTGGGCGGCGGCTAACACACTTATTATCCGTCCGCGAATCTAAATATAACATGTGTAGTAAACTCATTTGCATAATTGGACTCGGTGCGGAATGTTCCATGAACTACCTTACATAATCGGACAAGTCCGCGATTTACATACGATATAAACTAGTCCGCATTCCCACATATTCCCCGCTTAAAATAGCTTTCGTCCCGAAAGCTCTAAAATCTAACTATTTTCCCCAAAAACCCTAAAGAACACACTGTTCATTTTGCAGTAATACAAAATATCCTATAGACCACACACTATTCATTCTGCAGTATACAAAAAGACCATTTCTGCAGTAACACAAAATGAATCCTATAGCCTATACACTATTTCTTTTTTCCAAAAAACTACATCGACAAAAACATCGACAAAAACATCACCTTCTACCAATGTGTACTGCTAAATGCACACATCTCCTATGAATACCATCAAATGAGATGACTACCTACAAATCTGACTCCAATAATCAAAGTATAAACCCTGTTTCCTGTATAACAACAAGCAAATCCAAACTATTTACATATAAAACTTTAATCTAGCACCAACTAGCTTGCCTTATCAAAAACTGAAACCTTTTATACTCGATCTAAACCAAAATCACTTTGTAGCCTATTCTCTTCCCTCTTTTCTTTCTTTTTTCCAACCCAAAATAAAGAAAACCATGAACAGGGATGCCAGTGACCTGCAAGTCGAGAGCCTGAGAATGGAGTCTAGATACCTCGTTTGTGTGCAAAATGGTACAAATAAGCCTGAATTTGTATGTGCCCAGGGCCTGAAATTCAGGCTTTTGCCTGAAAACTGGCATCCCTGCATGAATATGCAGTTTCCTTCCCACAATGCACACTCTATACTTCCAAGAAAAAGCAGTAAATCTTCCCCGCTTATTTCCTGCTGAATACTCTAAACTGCAAAAAAAAAACTTCCTCACTTATTTTATGCCAGAAACTAAAAATGCATAAAACTTCCCCGCTGCATAAAGTGCATGAAATGCAAAATGCATACAACCCTCCTCAATGCA
Source organism: Echinarachnius parma (assembly GCA_037951105.1). Taxonomy (NCBI): domain Eukaryota; kingdom Metazoa; phylum Echinodermata; class Echinoidea; order Clypeasteroida; family Echinarachniidae; genus Echinarachnius; species Echinarachnius parma. The sequence continues at coordinate 74,338 of JBAMJV010003704.1, forward strand.
TAAAATGCAAAACACAAAAAACGGCTATCCTCAACTAAAGGACCTTATTTGTGTAAACATACAAATGTATACATCATCCACCAACCGGTGTATCAGACACAAAACATCTATTATTCGGCTTCCACTGGGACTCCCAGGGCCCCCACACAAACTCCCGGACACGCCCGATGTCGCTCCATACTGCATCTCGAGCAGCACACACCTCAAAAGCAAAGGTAAAGCTAGGCATATATCCTACCTCTCTCGGATAACTCCACAACTCTTTGCCTACATCCTCTATCCCCACATGGTCCTTAACCCTATGATACTCAGTCGACAGTTCGGGACCCTCTCTAGCACCTGGAAATGGGAACTCCTCAATTTCATCCTCACTAACCGACCTATCATCTATGTCATACCTGGGGTCAACATCACCTACATCTACATCTAGATCATCGACATCTATAACATCTACATGTACACCTAAATCATCGACATCTACATCATGGACACCGACATGTACATCATCTACATGTACATCTACATCATAAATATCTACAACATCTACATGTACACCTACATCATCGACATGTACATCATCTACATCTACATCGTCGATATCTACATCTACATCTACATCATCGACGTGTACATCATCTACATCGTCTACATAATCCTGCTGAACCACTGTTCCACCAGACACAACCTGTGTACCTGAACCTGTCAGCTCATCTCCCTCAACCCTAGTACTACCATCATGGAGTACCCTAAACACTGCTTCTCTGAGCACCTCTAAACGCTCACCCCGATGCTGGAGGTAAAGATGCCTCACCATCACACGTTCCCCCACATCTCGTGTTCCCTCAACAAACTGCCTGGCCAGGGCTCCATCCTCCAGCTGCCTCAAAGCCGCAGCTTCCACCTCATCGTCTGCTGCATCTACAACCTTTGCATACAAACGCACGAGAGCCCTGCTAAACCCCGCCAAATCCTCATCGTCACCTTGAACACGAGAGTGGAACAAGACCTGCAAAAAGTGACATGTCTCCCAGCTAAAACAACGCCTGAGAGCCTTCACAATCTCCTTGAAACTACACCTCTGCTCCTCCGACAAGCAGTACTCAACCTCCTCTCTTGCTGGCCCAGTGAGGTTGTCCACAAGAACCTTAGCCTTCCCCTCATCACTAAGCTGGAATGGCCCTACCAGGAGATTAAACTCCTCAAACCAGTCAGAGAAAGGCGTTTTAGTGCCATCCCGACAGTCCCCACTAAACTTCGCTATCTGAAATCGGCCCAGAAGGAGATCCGCAAAATCCACCGATTGCCCTAGAGCCAACAAGGAAGCAAACACTCTCTGAAGATCCATTTTTCATGGCTCTGCATCACACCAGTCATGCCTTCACACCTAGACATTCTAAAAAAATACCTGCAAAGGCTGCAAGCAACAAGGTCAAAACACAATACACTAAAATACTGAACACCTACAACCAAACTAAACTCTAATTTATAAGAGTTGATTCAGAATTTCAGTCTCTAGAGTTCTTCACTGTTCTAGACAGTTCGAAAGTTCAGCGCGGACCATCTATCCGAGCTGTCAGCGAACACCATCTATCCGAGCTGTCCTCTTAAGCTCGGTCACCACTCACCAGCACGGATAATCTTTCCGAGCTGTCGGCGCAGACCAACTATCCGAGCTGTCATCTTTATAGCTCGGTACCCAGCACGGACGATTGTTCCGAGCTGTCAGCTTCAAAAGTTCTGTAACCGGCGTGAACCCTGCAGACTAGTCCTCTCCGCGCCATCGTTCGCTCCAGAACATCCCGCGCCGTCGGTCCCTGCAGAAGTCCTCTCTGCGCCGTCGTTCACTCCAGTCTAGTCGAGCTCAGTGCCGTCGGTGGGTTGCCTCGTGGAGACCAGGGGGTTTCTCTCCTCATCTGCGGTCATCCCATCCTCGTCGCCAGTTTGTCGTGGTGCGGTGAATGAGGCCGAAAGGACACACAGGAGACAGTTTGTTAGATTGCTCTATGGTATTTATTTGCCAGCCACAGTATCCACCATTGTTTGAGATACTCGCAGACAGAAGCAAAAACCCTGCAATAGGCAGAATAAAACAAAACATGTCATATAACTTCAATCAAATATAAATGTCTTATTTACAAAAACATGATTATAATCTTGATGGAAAACAAAGCAACAGTAATTACTAAACAGAAATATTGTTATCCTCTTGATTAACTATTATATAAAGTAATTACTAATCAATCTCTGCATCAAATCCGTTTTCATCTTGATTCTCTTGTATAATCACTAAAATCAAACATTATAATCATTTACTCGAATGACATAATTAAATCTAAACATCAACTCACATCTTGTAATATCTATCACACAAAATCATGCACTCTGCAATATATTCGACTCAGTAAAGTTACACAAAGTCTATCACAACTATTAAACAAAATGCCATCATCTATATAAACGTACCCAAGGTCTAATGCCGACCCACTGAAGCACACAACTACAGCTCAAGCAGCCATCTATCTGCTCAGTAACTCGTACAGCAGCCTGTGTAAACAATGTAAATGTAACAACAATAAACATTACAAGTATTAACCCTCTAAAACACACAAATCTCAGTTCCCACATCGTCTACTTCTAAAGGGGAAAAGGTTAACATAAACATCACGGAAAACTATCAATCATATTCTTCATACTGTTCATCTAAAGTATTAACAGCGAACAACATCTCACATCAACGAGATATCTATGGGCGCCGCCATCTTTTTTGGTTTGTTTACATCTCGCGCCCTCAACGTCAACTACACATTTACTTCACACGTGTGCGAAATACAAAATTGCAACAATTACTCTTTAAATCATTTTTGCAATCTCTCAATACATCGTTCATAATTATATGTCGACAGAAAATGTTGCATAAACAAATTTATCACATATCTCTCTATCATTATGTATTTAAACAGCGTAATATGATATAATGAATGCCTACTCAAAACTTCTGTTCAACATCATTAGCACAATAACAGGCATTTTAACTATCATAATTACTTCTATCAAACAACTTTATCCACCTCAAATAATGCATTAACACTCACTCTAATACATGATTATACTCAGTTATCTATTCTACAAGCATAACTTACTGTAACATAGCTGCAAAGTCACGCTTCAGCAAAAAGGTACAACTGCAGACCAGGAAAACTCAGTACACAGGCACAGTGAGATACGCCCAACCTTGACCGTGTCAAATATGCTTCTCCGAGGTTTCCCTAATATAACACATGCACTACAACATAAGCGTGGGCGGCGGCTAACACACTTATTATCCGTCCGCGAATCTAAATATAACATGTGTAGTAAACTCATTTGCATAATTGGACTCGGTGCGGAATGTTCCATGAACTACCTTACATAATCGGACAAGTCCGCGATTTACATACGATATAAACTAGTCCGCATTCCCACATTAGTAACCAAAACCTGCACCATTACATTACAAGCTAATAGTTATAAATCCACCATGCTCAACAGGAATGCAAAATTACAAACGACTAAGTAAAAAGCCTGTTATCGTTTAAAAGGAACCATTCAAACTCAAGAGGGCGATCTTTAAAAATCTATGATTTTGAATAAAATGTTGTTCATGTGATGGTTCGTAAAAAATAGTGATTATATAGAGAGATAATCAACAACAATTATAAAACTTCTTTTGAAAAGAGGAAGCGTTTTAATTTTATTTTAACGGTTGGTTCAAAATTGTCTAATATTTGTGGGGCCCCACATATATTACAAATGGTTACGTTTATGGATATTTCAGCCGTTTCTGAACCGATTTTTATTAAATAAAGTTTATTCTGCCATTTAAATATTATGCTCTTTCACATTTTACTCTCAGTTTTTCATTATCTCACAGAAAAATATTATGTTTAGCGCCCTCTCTACCAAAACTCAACTATCTCTTTAATCAAGTTAGAAAATCATGGTGTACGAGGAACTTAATTGAATTGGATACGTGATTATTTAAGTGACGGCCGTCAGTTTGTGCATCATAATCGTTCCACTTCTGCCATGTATTCAATTAAATGTTGGGTACCCGATTGATTTGTTTTAGGTCCTACACTTTTTTAAATTTATATTAATGATTTGCCTAGATCATCCGACTACTTTAATTGCAGACTCTTTGCTGATGACTCTTATATGTTTCATTCTTTCTAACCTAATCAAGCAGATATTATTTTTTGGAAATAAATAAAACACATTGGTCAATGGTGTGATGAAAATAAGACTACTATTAATTTAAGAAAACAAATCTTATGATTGTGAGGGCAAAGAGAAAAGAGACTGGTATTGTTGAAGTTGTGCAAATTAAACATGAGTTATTAAATGACGTACAACTATATACAAGTATCTCTTTTTGTTGGAATATATAGATTGATAGGCATTTGATTTGAAATGAACATATAAATAATGTATGCTATGTACTTCGAAGGAAAGTTGTATAAACTAAGATACTTATTATATTATTCGTGTACAAATATTCAGTCACATGTTTCATATGTGACCGCTTACCCCAAAACCCCCAAAAAGTTGACAAACATGAATTTGGATTTTTTTATTTAGCTGGAAAGAGTACACTCTAAGCTTTAAAATGATATATAACTCATCAAATTTGGACACTCCGAACCTATTCAACAAAGCGATTAAATGTAGGAGAGTGGGAAGGTCTAGTTTTACAGAATGAGGAGAAAAGAGGCTCTAAAGATTAGGGTCACTCAGGCGCGTAGTGCGGAGGAGCTATCCATTGAATCCATTAAAAGGGTATTGAAAACTCCATAGCAACGGGTATGAAGGACTTATTATTAAGGAAAGATCATGCTTTCAGGTAAAGTAAAGTTTTAAAATTTGATTTTTCAGCAAAAATTACATACTTTGGCTCGTAGCGGAGAATCATATACCGCGACTTTTTGTGGGTTTTGGGGTAAGCGGTCACATATGGACTTGAAGTCTGGGGAAGTGATGTTACAAAAATGGCTTTGAGTGCAATTAATTTTAATAATATAACGACCTCATCCTCTCCATTTTTTAGGCTATATAAGCTGTGTTAAAGTTGTATAAATTGTTAGTAACAACTGTATTTTAAAGTTAATTTATAATCACTTACCACACTAATTTTTCGAATATTATACCTTTTTTGAAAATTCTTATAGTACAAGACAAAAAGACGGTAAGTTTGGTTAAACCTAAGATGAGAACAGAGCACGGAAAACTTCTATCTTGTTTCGGTGATCAGATATTCGGAATGGTATGCCTTTGGAGATACGAAGACTTGGTAAACTCCGTTGAAGGGTACCGCCACCCAAAAATAATATTTTTAAGAAATGTAACATCTTTTCTTAAGTATTACATTTCATCAACAAGTTCACAAAAATATGTTTTAGAAAAAGAAAAAAAAAATTGGAAAACGCCTCTCCATTCTAAAGCATGCATTCATGCGGTCTGAATTGCGAAGCCTTGTGTGTGCAGAGCGAACGAATCGCCCGGGATTCTATTGTCTACAAACGTACGCGTGCATCGCATTGACGCACTCGCAAATGTTTGGCCCCTACGAACTATGAAATAGCAGTGGTTTCGTAAGTGGTGGAAATTAATTGCTTTGTTTATGAATTACACAACCCTTTTCAAAATGTTGGGTATCTATTTGATACCACAAAACGGTACCAAAACATATAATAATGTGTTTTTCTTTGCCTGGTGGTCCCCTTTAAAAGTCGATTCGACTTATAATCTCTTGCAAATTGCTGCCAAAGATGAAGCATTTTTATTGTTTTATTAAGATTCTACATGTAGTATTATAGTTGTTACTAGTGGGTGAATGTCCACTATTCTTAATGCTTAGTAAATAATGTTTTTATTTAAAGGACTTCTAAATTAGAGGATTTAGAACGCTGTTCCTATGTATTATTACCCGTAAATCACGAATCCAGCATTTAATTCTTAGAATTTTATCTCACTATGGTCAAAAAATGAAAAAATAAAGACATTTTGAGACCTCTCCTTGAAACGTGCGAGCTGATTGGCTGATTGGGCTGTGACGTGTGAGAAGTAAGTTGCACCGACGTTTGTACACAAAATGACTGGTTTGACTCCTCATTTAAACAGCCAATTTCATAATGGAAGACAATGTATAGATATCTTATTCGGAATAAGTATTATTATCAATACATTTTCTACATACTCAATGAAATGATTTGACATAAAATGTCCAGATTGCGTGAGTTTGGTAACTTTTCCATGAATGAAGTTTTGATCTTATCTGGGATTGCATTGCGTGCTTTGTCAATGCAAGTGACGGTACGCTGCTGATACATAGCTACCAACACGTAGCATATCCGTGCATCGTGCATGACTGCGGCATGTCGCACGCATTTCCTAGAATAACGCGCCCTCGCGGTAGAGAGAGGGAGAGGAGGTGAAAGAAACGTGATTCGATCGTGGGAATAACAATCTACCCATTATAATTTTAATTCTTATTTGATATAGCGTGTATAATTATATTTTAAATCAAGGGGGTATACGAAGCCTCCTTGGTATAATCATGGACCCTACCCTAGATAGTGTAGGGTCCATGGTATAATCGATGTCTAATACTTTACACAGTACAACCACATCAAACTCGCTAAAGACGCTAAACTCAATGATAATCAGTGTGTAAACCAGCTGGGAACGATCGTCAATTTACTTTTCACATGTCACAGGTCACATGACTACAAGGTCGTTGCAGCGTACTTTTTGGGGATACGGGGCTTGGGACTGTGTAAACCAGTGAAATTACATTTTTCAAATAAGGATAAAATGTAACAGAAACCATTTACAAATGTTTGATGCATATCAGTTCGCTACTAATGATCCATTTCTTCGAAATACGGCCTGAAATTGTCTAATTTAGTCATCCTTTAATCATAGTTATTGCCTTATAATTCAAATGTAAATATTATCCATCCATGTACTAAGGGTGCTACGCCCAACTAGCAATAGTTATTTCTGTAAGGTCCTTTTACCAATTTGTTTGTTTGTTAACATTTCTTATATACATGCATGATTGTTATCTTGTTATCTTTGAACATATTGGTTATACATTTATTCAAGGGCGTCGATTTCTTCTCGCCATTGGAGGGGGGGGGGGGGGGGTGATTCGTCATTTTGACCATCTCTGGCGAGGGAGCGAAGCGAACATTTTTCTATGACAACCCCCCCCCCCCCCCCCCCACCCCCCTCCCCAGCTTACAAGATTCTAAACAACTGGGTCTTCGTCTCGGTCTCGAAAATTGTGAACCGGACCTGGCCTCGGTCTCGAAAATTTGCGGTCTTGGCTATGAAAATTGTTTATGACTACCTACCCCCCCCCCCCCCCCCCCCTCCCCGCACCACTTACTGGATTCTTAACCACTGGGTCTTGGTCTCGACGTTGAAAGTTGTGGACCGGACCTGGTCTTGGTCTCGAAAATTATGCAGCTACTTGTTCTCGGATTCGAAAATTGTCTACGACTACCTCCCCCCTCCCCCATCCCGCTGACAGATTTTTTTCTGAAGAACCCCCCCCCCCCCCTTTAACAAAAACTGAATACGCCACTGGTTATGTCTAGGAATTTTCTGGCAAAGAGCAATTTGTTTGAATTGGAGTACTAATTCGAACTGCTGGTTTAATTTTCCCTCTTCTTTCAATTTGGCGCAAGTAATTCTTCACCCTCTGTACAAAAACAGTCAGTGTTCGCCCAAGCATGAACGAATTTTTGTTTTTGTTAGTGGCACTTGATAAATGAGACTATTTGGGCATCCATCGACATGGACAAATTCTTCTAAATAATAAAAAATTTAATTTTGACAGATTTTTCAAAAGTGCAACGCTTTTTTTGATACGCTCTGTATAGGTTCAAACCCAAAATATTGGGGGGACGATAATACAGACCACCCCCCACCCATCCCCCCGGTGATCGATTCCTCTGCATGTATGCATTCGTTCATTCAATAAAGATGTATATAATTCCACCTTATTGAAAGTTGATATTTGTTTCTAAATAAAGTGAATAAGATTATGAGGAATCAAGACCGAAAATCGGAGCAGAAACGGTATCTAGCAGTAAACAAGTTATTACAGGTTGAACATTGCTCCGATGTTTGATATCGTTTGCATTTTAACTCGATCGTGTCGTCACTTGCGAGCTGCAGCCATGTTGACTTGTACATGAACATTTTTACAAAAATCGAGTTTTCCTAATTTCCGACGCAAACCAATTCTATGAGCTTTTAAATTCCAAAGAAGTTGGTCTATCGATATTCCTTTATCGCTGATCATGAATGTTCGGATCGTTTGTTTACTGTTTTGATGATTTTGACCGGGTAAACCTATATTAACAAAGGGCTGTAGGATGTAATATATTTTAAAGCGCATAGAGAGTAATTTTGAATATATAATAAAATATTATTATTATTATTATGCACCGTTTTTTCTTCAGAAGCATTGTCTGAATCATTGCTGTAAATGTTTTCTTTAAAATAATCTTCATTGACACGATTTTAACCCTTTAAGTAATTAGCTGTTCCACTACTCCAATGTAACATCTCAGAATTGTTTCAATCTATTCAGTTCGTTGGTCATATTATATGAAGTTTGCTTCCCCTCTTGTAATACTATACCCAATTCAAATATACCGTTACAATTCGTACAAGTATCATCCCTTGTCAAGTGCGTTCAATGCAATTATTTTGCTTATTGTCAATGACCTCAACATTTAATAATGTATTATGTGTAATCGTTGAATCAACATTTCAAGCCTCAAAGGCTTTTACTGGTCAACCCTATTTAATTTGTCATGCAATCTACATCTGTATCTGATTTGTACATATATTTATATATTCAAGTTAATCTGTATACGCATTGCAAATATGTATAACTATGTGTTACTGTATTTCGAATAAAATTGATAAATCAATCAACGCAAATTTGTATTTCCCTTTTTGAACTACCATTACCCTTATAATGCCGGGGACCATTTTTTTTCTCCCTCTACAATTTGTCTGATTGCTCAATAACGTGTGAAGATGATGCTCAGCCGCCTTGTGACCTTTTTCTTTTTAAGTCTTGCGCATATGTTTAAATGAAATAATATCTAATTGGAAAACGCCTCTCCATTCTAAAGCATGCATTCATGCGGTCTGATGAATTGCGAAGCCTTATGTGTGCAGAGCGAACAAATCGCCCGGGATTCTATTGTCTACAAACGTACGCGTGAATCGCATTGACGCACTCGCAAATGTTTGGCCCCTACGAACTATGAAATAGCAGTGGTTTCGTAAGTGGTGGAAATTAATTGCTTTGTTTATGAATTACACAACCCTTTTCAAAATGTTGGGTATCTATTTGATACCACAAAACGGTACCAAAACATATAATAATGTGTTTTTCTTTGCCTGGTGGTCCCCTTTAAAAGTCGATTCGACTTATAATCTCTTGCAAATTGCTGCCAAAGATGAAGCATTTTAATTTGTTTTATTAAGATTCTACATGTAGTATTATAGTTTAGTTGTTACTAGTGGTTGAATGTCCACTATTCTTAATCCTTAGTAAAGAATGTTTTTATTTAATCAAAGTTATTGCCTTATAATTCAAATGTAAATATTATCCATCCATGTACTAAGAGTGCTACGCCCAACTAGCAATAGTTATTTCTGTAAGGTCCTTTTACCAATTTGTTTGTTTGTTAACATTTCTTATATACATGCATGATCTTGTTATCTTTGAACTTATTGGTTATACATTTATTCAAGGGCGTCGATTTCTTCTCGCCATTGGAGGGGGGGGGGGGGATGATTCGTCATTTGGACCATCTCTGGCGAGGGAGCGAAGCGAACATTTTTCTATGACAACCCCCCCACCCCCCTCCCCAGCTTACAAGATTCTAAACAACTGGGTCTTCGTCTCGGTCTCGAAAATTGTGAACCGGACCTGGCCTCGGTCTCGAAAATTTGCGGTCTTGGCTATGAAAATTGTTTATGACTACCTACCCCCCTCCCCGCACCACTTACTGGATTCTTAACCACTGGGTCTTGGTCTCGACGTTGAAAGTTGTGGACCGGACCTGGTCTTGGTCTCGAAAATTATGCAGCTACTTGTTCTCGGATTCGAAAATTGTCTACGACTACCTCCCCCCTCCCCCATCCCGCTGACAGATTTTTTTCTGAAGAACCCCCCCCCCCTTTAACAAAAACTGAATACGCCACTGGTTATGTCTAGGAATTTTCTGGCAAAGAGCAATTTGTTTGAATTGGAGTACTAATTCGAACTGCTGGTTTAATTTTCCCTCTTCTTTCAATTTGGCGCAAGTAATTTTTCACCCTCTGTACAAAAACAGTCAGTGTTTGCCCAAGCATGAACGAAAATTTGTTTTTGTTAGTGGCACTTGATAAATGAGACTATTTGGGCATCCATCGACATGGACAAATTCTTCTAAATAATAAAAAATGTAATTTTGACAGATTTTTCAAAAGTGTAACGCTTTTTTTGATACGCTCTGTATAGGTTTAAACCCAAAATATTGGGGGGGACGATAATACAGACTACCCCCCACCCATCCCCCGGTGATCGATTCCTCTGCATTTATGCATTCGTTCATTCAATAAAGATGTATAGAATTCCACCTTATTGAAAGTTGATGTTTGTTTCTAAATAAAGTGAATAAGATTATGAGGAATCATGACCGAAAATCGGAGCAGAAACGGTATCTAGCAGTAAACAAGTTATTAAAGGTTGAACATTGCTCCGATGTTTGATATCGTTTGCATTTTAACTCGATCGTGTCGTCACTTGCGAGCTGCAGCCATGTTGACTTGTACATGAACATTTTTACAAAAATCAAGTTTTCTAAATTTTAAACCAATTCTATGAGCTTTTAAATTCCAAAGAAGTTGGTCTATCGATATTCCTCTATCGCTGATCATGAATGTTCGGATCGTTTGTTTACTGTTTTGATGATTTTGACCGGGTAAACCTATATTAACAAAGGGCTGTAGGATGTAATATGTTTTAAAGCCCATAGAGAGTAATTTTGAATATATAATACAATATTATTATTATTATTATTATTATGCACCGTTTTTTCTCCAGAAGCATTGCCTGAATCATTGCTGTAAATGTTTTCTTTAAAATAATCTTCATTGACACGATTTTAACCCTTTAAGTAATTAGCTGTTCCACTACTCCAATGTAACATGTCAGAATTGTTTCAATCTATTCAGTTCGTTGGTCATATTGTATGAAGTTTGCTTCCCCTCTTGTAATACTATACCCAATTCAAATATACCGTTACAATTCGTACAAGTATCATCCCTTGTCAAGTGCGTTCAATGCAATTATTTTGCTTATTGTAAATGACCTCAAAATTTAATAATGTATTATGTGTAATCGTTGAATCAACATTTCAAGCCTCAAAGGCTTTTACTGATCAACCCTATTTAATTTGTCATGCAATCTACATCTGTATCTGATTTGTACATATATTTATATATTCAAGTTAATCTGTATACGCATTGCAAATATGTATAACTATGTGTTACTGTATTTCGAATAAAATTGATAAATCAATCAACGCAAATTTGTATTTCCCTTTTTGAACTACCTTTACCCTTATAATGCCGAGGACCATTTTTGTTCTCCCTGTACAATTTGTCTGATTGCTCAATAACGTGTGAAGATGATGCTCGGCCGCCTTGTGACTTTTTTCTTTTTAAGTCTTGCGCATCTTTTAAAATGAAATCTTTGAAAATCAGACCTTCCGTAACAAAGTCATTTGACTTTTGTTCTTGCATGTCAGCCCCATATGGAATATCATTAAAAAGAGATAAAACATCTGTAATTTTATCTTATTTTCATTACGTTTTTTGTTTGGAGGAAAAATAATCAAATTAAAGTGAGAAATAAAAAACAAAATAATGTAATGAAATACATATTTTAACCAACTAAGAAATACAGTAGTAATTATCAAAACCATAAAAAAAACAGTGTGTCCCAGAAAAGGCGAAACCCGATTTCATGGCAGAACCTTTCTGTCATAATGAATAATTTCTTTGATGAGATATACATGTTTGAAAAAGCTCTGTTTCTCTTATTCAATATGATGTACAACTTATGGCACATAATTCACGCATGACTAAATTGGTGAACAATGCTCTGCCACCCCCCCCCCCCCCCCCCCCCCCCCCAATGCATTGTGTTTTCGGATGGAATCGGCGCGCCTGTTGTTGGACATATGATTTGGAGAGGGAAAGGGTCAAATCATGAAAGGTCCCGCATTTCAAAGCTCTAAATGACAAAAGGGTAAATTTATTCATGCAAATTCAAGCAACCATTCATTGTACCTTCGTATTTTGAACACATTCTATAATCATTATCAATTGGGCACAACAACAGGAAAAAGAATGAAGTTTGATCTACAAAAATATTAAAACTTCATGGGCAACTTACAGTGTATGATTCATTTATTGTAAACCTTTAGCTTTTATTATAATTCGTAAATAACGCTATGCTTTCTTCTTCTTCCTATTCTTCTTCCTCTTCCTCTGGTCTTCTAATTTTCCATCTCATATTTCTCTATATCTTCATCTTATATGTGTTCATCTCCCCTCTCACCTATTATTTCCATTAAAACAACAAAATACAATAATCATTAAACATTTTAATGATCATTATACATTTCAAATAAGATGTCAAGTGTATTATGTTGCCTCATTTTGTTTAACTGTACAGAGCACGCCTACCCTACGTTCTGCATTATTACACGGGAAGACGGATTTTCAGAATAACCATATATATTGGACATCATCTTCGAGGAAATGAGGAATTATTACGACTTTACTTTGCTCGCTGTTTATTGTCTTTGCTTGGGCGCCGCACAAGCTGACAATGCTGATCGTACGATAACAGAAGGTAAATAACGTTCGATTCTCACTTACTGAGATGTCGCACGTTTTAGTTTTGCTTTTCAAACCCGACAGCTGTTGATATAAATGTCCCATTCTGTTTTTATCTTTGTTTTGAAATGGATGGCATTCAATTTTTCATAATTATTTATATAAAAGTGGCTACATCTCTGTATCAGCCGCTTCTCTGTAAGGACCACCTATTTATTTGATTTAATAGTCAATACAAGCCTCCTCCTAAGTGATAAGTGATTATGTTACTGGCTCCATACGATTAATTTCAAATTGATATTAATCTTTTCTCAGTACTATGGACATGTCGTCTTTATCAAATAAATTGCAATTTAACCTTCAAAACAGACATAATACAAAATATCAGTTTTAAAAGCGTTAATACAGTGTATCAACCCACCATCGCACTCAAAAGGCCCACCGGAACCAGCTCAAACATATAACGTCATTCACTGTGAACATTTCATCCCTGGCATTGGGATGTCTTTTGGATAGTGTTAAGGAAAATTGGATATGAAAACGGGGTAAAATATGCGTGAAAAAGGTTCGGTTTGGCCTAGGACTGGGCCACTTTTCCTATGAGTCATTTCCACCACTGAAGCCATTAAAACGAACCCTATGGCTGGAATTCTCATGGAGACCCTTTTTTTAGCACAGTGCTAAATCGCGTCGTTTCGCGTCGTTTTACGTCAGAAGTAGGTTAAATTTAACCCACTGTTTTATGGAAAGCCGGGTAGTTACTCCTTTGCCACCATAGTCTCCATTGGCACTTATCCTATTTTTTCTTAATTAAATTAGCGCTTTCTACACTCGATTTTGACAGTGGAAGTTTGGAGGTTTCTACGCAAGATGAGTCCATGTTATTTATATAAAAAGTCAAATAAATCTGGCAAAATCAACGATTATTGTCAAGTTTCTACACACTTTTTTTTATACTTTCTTCCTGCCAGTTTCGCGTAAAAATAAGCGTCAGGCGCAATGGTCTATTCATAGGTTTTGTGTTGCGTTTATGAAGGATGAGAGCGCATATCTAGTACAAGCGCGCATTTATATATAAGTGCGCATTGTTTGAAGTGTGGCGCTCCATAAAAATTTAACCCGGGCTAAATTTAACCTTTTGATGAGAATTCCACCCATAGGCAGCCAGGTGATTCGGGGTTTTCATCTCTCAAACCAATTTAATGCCAACATAGATCATTGTCGCCTTGATATACAAGTAATAAGAACTCACGACTTATTATATCAAAAGTAAATTGAGGGGCTGACATCTTTGATTTAAAAATATGGATATCGTGTCCGGACTACTACCCCCTGGACAACACCCCCGGACGATTACCCTCCCCCCCCCCCCCCCCGGACAACTACCCCCCCTAGGACAATTACCCCCTCCCCCTAGGACAATTACCCCCAAGACAATTACCCCGCAAGACAACTACCCCCAAGACAACTGCTCCCGAGACAATTACCCCAAGACAATTACCCCCCAAGACAATTAACCCGGACAACTACCCCCCGGACAACTCCCCCCCCCCCCCTCCCCGGAATAATGCCCCCAAGACAACTACCACCCAATACTATTACCCCACAAGACAATTATCCCCCAAGATAACAACCCCCCAAGACAACTACCCCCGGAAAATTACCCCCCAGACAATTACCTCCCGGCCGACTACCCCCTGGAGATCTACCTCCCCTCCCCCCCAGACAATTACTCCCCGGCCGTCTACCCCCAGGAATATTACCCCCAAGACACTACCCCTCAAGACAATAACGAACCTTCGGAATAACGAACCTTCGGAATAACGAACCTTCGGAATAATGCAACAAATGTTCGGATTAACGAACCCTATTTCATTTTCGGATTAACGAACACTCAGGTATATGAAATGTGCGTGTTCGGAATAACGAACCTTCCGGAATAATGGACCTTCGGAATAACGAACCGCACCCGCATTTGTGACCTAGGCATAATTTTGTTCGTCCAATCTCGTAAGCCTGTCATTCGTTTCAATAAGCGTGAAATTGAGCTGAAGTCTTGCAATTGCGGTTCAAAATTGCATTATGTTCGTACGATTTAGCACTTCGGTCAAGTGATTTACCACTTGTATCATTCAATAAAAAAAAAAACATGTTATTTTGCATTCAATTTTGTCAACGGTTTTCCGGAGGGCGGTATTACGTAATCACATAATTTACTCGCTTTAAATTGAATGACAATGGCACGAAATAGAAACACGTTTTAAATCGAATGCAAACAAAAAGTTTCCGAATGATCAATACATGAATTCGAATGCTAAAAACGATGCAAAACACATGCAACTGCGGTAACAAAATTGGCGAAATTGAATGCACACAAAATATATTCTTGCGACCAACTCACGAAATAGACAGAGAAATCCTATATATTTTCACAAGGAGAAATACAATCATCCCCTCTCTGGCATTATATCGGGCGATGTATTTCTTTATTCTTTGAATTATAAGAGGGGGTGGTAAAACGAAATGTTTGCCCCCCCCCCCCCCTCCCCACCCCCCGCCCCGAACAGAACTTTAATTGCGCTTGGCTTGTAGTACGCTTGCTAAGAGGGCCGTCACTGCATTTTGGGATACGATTCTTTTACTAAGCAAACATATTCCTTGGATCAAAAGAAGAAAATTCATCCAAAGAGACACTCTGTATCTATGCAAATTAGGCCTAATCGCCATCATTTATGCAAATTAATTTATGGAAATGGGATATTCCATGAAGATGGTGTTTGTATTGACATATTTGAAAGAGAACATATTCCTCGGGTCAAAAGAAGAAAATTCATTAAAAGAAACTCTGTTTATATGCAAATTAGGACTAATTTCGATAATTTATGCAAATGAATTCATGGGAATGGGATATCTATGAAAATGGTGTTTTTATCAAGATATTGGAGAGAATATATTCCTTGGATCAAAAGAAGAAAATTAATCTACAGTGACACACGGTATCTATGCATAATTTCCATAATTTATGCAAATTTATTCATGGGAATGGGATATCCATACAAAAGGTGTATTTATTGAAATATTTGTCAGATCATATTCATTGGATCAAAAGAAGCAAATTCATTTAAAGAGACACTCTGAATGTATGCAAATGTGGCTTAATTTCCATAATTTACCAATATTTATTCATGGGAATGGGATATCCATACAAATGGTGTATTTATTGAAATATTTGTCAGATCATAATCATTGAATCAAAAGAAATTGTATATTCGATAAAATTGAGTTTTTATTTGGATGTTTGAGAGAACATATTCCTTTGATCAAAAGAAGAACATTCATCCAAAGAGACACTCTGTATCTATGCAAATTAGGCCTAATCGCCATCATTTATGCAAATTAATTTATGGAAATGGGATATTCCATGAAGATGGTGTTTGTATTGACATATTTGAAAGAGAACATATTCCTCGGGTCAAAAGAAGAAAATTCATTAAAAGAAACTCTGTTTATATGCAAATTAGGACTAATTTCGATAATTTATGCAAATGAATTCATGGGAATGGGATATCTATGAAAATGGTGTTTTTATCAAGATATTGGAGAGAATATATTCCTTGGATCAAAAGAAGAAAATTAATCTACAGTGACACACGGTATCTATGCATAATTTCCATAATTTATGCAAATTTATTCATGGGAATGGGATATCCATACAAAAGGTGTATTTATTGAAATATTTGTCAGATCATATTCATTGGATCAAAAGAAGCAAATTCATTTAAAGAGACACTCTGAATGTATGCAAATGTGGCTTAATTTCCATAATTTACCAATATTTATTCATGGGAATGGGATATCCATACAAATGGTGTATTTATTGAAATATTTGTCAGATCATAATCATTGAATCAAAAGAAATTGTATATTCGATAAAATTGAGTTTTTATTTGGATGTTTGAGAGAACATATTCCTTTGATCAAAAGAAGAACATTCATCCAAAGAGACACTCTGTATCTATGCAAATTCGGCCTAATTTCCATAATTTTGCAAATTGATTCAAGGAAGTGGGATATGTATGACAATGGTGTTTTTTTTTAAAAGACCACCAGGCAAAGGACAACACATTATTAGTGTTCTGGTACCGTTTTGTGATATGAAATAAACCCCTCAAAAAAAGTTCGGAAACTCAACTTTGATCGATTGTATCACTTTTATTGTCAAATTGTATTTTTTCTTATTTGTGTCATTGCAATGCATGATGATTTCCCTTTAAAATGGTACATTATTTGTCATTCATTTCAAATCAGGGAATACGCAGTGCGTTTCAGAATTGAGGACGGTCAGAAGTCAAATGTCACAAAACGGGCCGAAAGTATTCAGTTTGGAAATTTGACTCTTATGCCGTATTTTTTAATGTTCAAGTTGTATCGAAGATTGTAGCGTGTTCAAATGATTTAAACTGATCAAATTTGGTATCATTTTAAAGCCCATGTGTCTATCTTTTCAATACGGTTATGTCCGTAACAATTTTATTAACATGTTAAGTATGGTACAGCTGAATATGGGTAGGGCCGAAAGTGAAATGCAGCACAATTTCTTTTTGTGAAATTGAAGGCGTTGCATCGAAAATCGACTATTGGAGGGATGTTTTAGGGTTTTAAATTGCATAATCATCAGTAAATTTAGTATCATGTGAAAGCGTTTTTATTTTTCTTTAAAGTCATGTCTCATCTGTAATGATTTTGCTATTGGGGTGTGTGCAGTAACTCCTGATATGGGGGTCTATAAATGCTATGAATTTCGACCATGGCTTCTTGTTTCAAGATTCCGGTAATATATTGTCATATTAATCATAACTCTATCATCATTACGTTTTGCACTATCGGAAAGCTCGTTAATTTACATTTAATATGATGTCTCATTTGCAATTATTATGCTGAATGTGAGTGTGTAATACAGGAAACTCACAAACTTGATGTATTGAAAATGCTTCAAATTTCTCTAAACCTACGCAAACTGACCAGAACTGGCATATTAGCGCCCTCTTTGACCGTGTAGGTATGCCCTTATTACCACGTTTTTTACTTGCACCAAATGTTCATGCATTTTACTGTACATAATTAAATGCATGCATCTGTAAATACACAATCACAATTTCTGTAACCTCCTGACGACACATCAGCTTTAAACCATCCCAGTATAGCTTCATATAGCTGCTTCAAGGGATTACTGCATCAAGTATCAAGTGTCATTTTGAGCCCCATACATTTAGAGGTACTACACACACCTCAAGCACATAAACACTATGAATGGGGCATTATTTCATTGACAAATTAACACGCTTTAACATAATGTTGAATTTCATAATGATTATGTAAAGTAAAGTACTAAGATATCCCCACAAAAAGTCGTTTTTGGATGCAACGCCTTCAATTTCACACAATCAAATGCATTTTGCTTACATTTTGCTGTCGATCCTCCCCAATATTCACCTTAATTGTACCTACCCGGCTTTCATAATAATTCCAAGTGAGGTGTGATCGTAAAAATAATTAAACGGGCTTTTGTCTGATACCATATTCAACAGTATAATCTTCATTGACAAGATATTCATCGTCGAAAGAATTTGAACTTGGGAAAGACCGTGATATGGGTGTCAGACCTTCCAACTAAAGTTTGTTGGCGCATTTTGTGACATTTCACTTCTGACTTTCCCCCATTCTCAAGTATACTGCACATACCTCGGGCTCGTGATGCTTACGAATTTGGTATCATTTTAAAGAGGTTTACACACCCTTTCAAGTGATACCAAATATAACCATTATAATTTCTTAATAAAATAGATATTATAATCGATCAAACTTGAGTTTCCGAGCTTTTTTGAGGGGTTTAGATACCCAACATTTTGCAAAGGGTTTTGTAATTCATAAACAAAGCAATTAATTTCCACCACTTACGGAACCACTGCTATTTCCTGGTTCCATACGGGCTAAGCATTTGAGAGTGCGCAAATGCTATTAACGCGTACGTCAATAGAATCCCGGATGATTCGTTCGCTATGCACAGAGCGCCCTGGCTCTGCAAACATATAGTCTACGCAATTCAGACCGCATGAACGCATGGTTGAGAATGGTGATGCGTTTTCCAATTATATATTTTTTTCTGAAAACATATTTTTCTGAACTTGTCGAAGGAATGGAATACTATAGATGTTACCTTTCTATAATAAGAATATTATTTTTGGGTGGTGGTACCCGCTAAAGATAAACATACAATTATTTCAAAAGAAATCCGATTATTAGTTCGTTTGTCAATTAATGGTTCTTTGAAGCCTAAATGGAGATATTTGAATCTGTATTTTGTACTTTTATTCTACTTTTCAATTGTAGATGTGTATAAAACAATTAATATGCCGTTAATGTATTTACATTATTGTTTTCACATAATAAAACTAACCAATCATATATCATTGGGGGCGGGGCTATGGGGGGGGGGGGGGGGGGGGAAGGGGGGGGGCTGCAGTCCTCCACAACTTGTTTGCCTTAAAACAATACAATACATAAGCTTTAAATAACAATTGATACAAAAAATTGCAATGTGGTCAGCCACCCCCCCCCCCCCCCCCCCCCCCCCCTCCAGGAGTGAATCACAGCCGAATGTATATTTATATGCGCGGCCTTGTACAGGAGTCAATGAAGACCAACTCCTCGGTCAGGAGTATATATACTCCTCGGTCAGGAGTAAATATACTCCTCGGCCAGGAGTAAACCCCAAAGAACACTGACTATTATGTAAGGGCCAAGCTTACTATGAACGAAAATGGACTTGTTCACGCGTTATGAACGAAAATGGACACATGACATGATTGACAAAAGATCCTCATTCTCCATGACCAATGAAGCAAATCGAATAGGGTTTTCTGCAAGATGTAGGTAATAAGTTATAGTTTCATACCCTGAAATATTAGTCTGATTGATTTACTATTTTAAAGTAATCGTTGCAGAAAGTCCCGTTGTCAATGGACAGCACGTCTCCGTGCAAAATCTGGAGTGAAGGGACATCTGACATGATTGACAAAAGATCCTCATTATCAACGACCACTGAAGCAAATCGAATAGGGTTTTCTGCAAGATGTAGGTAATAGGTTATAGTTTCATACCCTGAATATCATTCTGATTGATCTACTGTCTTTAAAGTTATCGTTGCAATTAATTCTGGGACATGCTGTATATAGACATGACGGTGAATCTTGAGCATACCTTTTAATTTTATGATGTCATGCAGTTCAAATAAAGGTGCATGTATAATTAATATTCGCAAGTAAATAGTACTAGTAGTAGAAGTCTTTTTAGTGACTCTACTGAAGAATGAATTCATGGTATTTTCCGTCTCGTCATCTTCTTTCTATCCCTCCTACATCCCCATCATCATCATCATAATCAAAATCATCATCATCATCATCATCATCATCACTGTCACTATACCAATGACATTAACTTTTGTGGAGCTGTTTACATCAACTTTGATGCCTACATTTAGTAGCAGTTCCTCCTCAAGATCAGACATTGCGATGAGAATACTTAGTGTTCGGGTGGTATACACACTATACACAAAGCCGACGGGCTTGGGAGCGCTCTTATGCGCTCTTCACACATGTTACGTCATTAATCGAACCGAACACAGCGGGCTGACCTTGGGCGAATAACGGGTCGAAATGTCATCACTTTTGACAGCAGATTAATCAATTCTGTGACAACTTTGAAAAATATATGAATTATTATATCCTACATGAATGAAATCCTGCTCAGTGATTGGTCTACATAATGTCATGTGACCAAACATAGTAATGCCCATGGAGAAAAATGTGCTATGCGTGACGTCATTCATGGTATAGTAAATGCTATTCCATGAATGACGTCATAGACGCCGGGTGATCATATTGAGCCCATAGAGATGCGTGTTATAAAACTTCCCTGCGAGCGGAGGTCTTGTTTTAGCTTGCGAAAGATGCGCGACGAGATTTCTCAAAGAGTTTAAAAAAAAGAAATACAGCATATTTTCACCCGTGAATATCAATAAGTTCAAAAAAATATTCTAGAGATGCATTTCATGTATAACGTAGCGGTATTCGAATTAAAAAAATTACGACAATGGTGCGCATTGTGCATCGTTGTCCTTCTGTGGTCGTGACACTAATTCGTCATTTAACAATCGGCCGTGGTGTGCACTGCACTAGCTGTATGCACAGAAATACAATATAAATACTAGAACCCCAACTGAATAAGCGTATAGCGTTTAACCACAGAGATAGGCCACACCTTTATCAGCAAGTTTTTGAAAATACGCACCGAATGTCATGCAAATGAGGTAGTACGTCAGATTTTTTTCATTTGAATAAATTATCAGACGTGGATTCATTGGATAAATTAACACATTACGCAAAAAGCTAAAGTAATTACGCATTGCGCACTTGCAGTTGCCATGGCATTTAAACACGCACTTCTCAGCAAAATTGCGCTTCATAATACCAAAGACGCTTAAGTATTCTAATTCATCTCTATTATTTTAATTACGCGCAGTACTAACAGTTACGCGATGTCATGTATTTAATTGCATACAGTCAAAATCACAACAACCATGAAGAGTGGACGTGTTTTTGCGGGGCTCCTGATATCGGCTTTTTAATCTTACTCATAGGAGGACTTACAGATTGAAATTAGCATGGGAAGATCGGCATTGACGCTCGGAAGCTGATTATAAGCGTGTTATTTTGTTCTACTCATTATTCTTTTGAATAACATTGGTTTTGCATCAAAAAATGAATTTTTCTTTTGAAAAATTCGATTGAAAACATTTGTTTTTCTTATATCGCGCTGTTTTGACTTGCTTTGACAACTCCTGCGCTTTTCTTAATTCTGCGCCTGGAACTGAGGATTCACCTTGGAGACTGCGCTCTTTTGTGTTAGGTGAACGGTGAACAGACTGCGCTCTTTGACTGACGTCACAATGGCTAATGAGATCGGATATCTCAAGGTCAAACAATTGAAAGTTGAGCTCCAGAAGCGAGGGCTAGATACAAAAGGAGTCAAAGAAGTGATGATACGGAGACTGAGAAAGGCGATTGCCGAAGAAGATGTGAACAAAGTCATTGTGCCGCTGAGAGAGAACAATGAGGATCTCCTCTTAAAGATCCTCCAAGAGGTATTGTGCATCAACGTAAGATTGCAAAAACTAGAGGAGTCATTACGGAATAAGGATGCTTGCGATGATGCCGATGCTGTCGATGCTGCCGTTGCTGTCGTTACCGTTGCTGCCGTTGCTGACGATGCTACTGATGATGCCGTTGCTGCTGATGCTGCCGTTGTTGTCGATGCTGCAGATGCTGCCGTTGCTGTCGATGCCACTGATGCTGCCGTTGCTGCTGATGCTGCCGTTGTTGTCGATGCTGCAGATGCTGCCGTTGCTGTCGATGCTGCCGATGCTGCCGAGGAATTCGTGCCGTCGATTCCGACATCAAATCGGTTTGAACGAGGAATCTGGACAGGAAGCAGTCGAGCATGTGAAGACAGCTTCTAATGCAGTTGTGAGTGATGTAAAAGTAGGGACTGACGAAGGTGGATACACTATCCAGATGAAAGCATACAGAGCCAAACATCACAGGATTATGGCACAGACGCGAAGAGAAGAACCTCCTACATGTCCTAGCACCGTCATTCAAAACAACCACAGGGCAGATGTACTCATAGTGGGAGACTCGATGATCAAACATATCAATTCATCTAAGATCTCGCGATCCAAGTCAGTTTTCTGCAAGAGCATATCAGGTGCAAGGGTCGAGCAAGCCTATGATGTTACGACCAAGGAGATTGCATGCCACCTTTCGCAGAATGTCATCCTTCATTTTGGGACGAATAACATTGGTGACGACCACGAAGATGAAATCGTGGCGAAGATCGTCTCTTCCTGCGACGAGATATTGAAAGCACCATCCGTCTCTACAATCGCTGTGTCCTCGATAATCCATCGTCGAAACGAGAGACCAGAAATCGCGAGAAAAGTGCGAAACGTTAACACGGCAATACAACTATTGGCAGCCAATCGAGGGTGGAGCGTGATCGACAACAATAACATAAGAGAAATGCACCTCGCCCGAGATGGTCTTCATTTGAACCGGAGTGGGACGAAACAGCTGGCGTCAAACTTCATCAGCTACGTCGGTGGAGATAATGAGGTTCGGAGAGATCGGCGGTCACTTCACACACACCAACCTGATCAACATCAGCGGCAGATCAGTTTACAGATACAACATTCTGAAGATTTGGCAGGAAATCGAGGACTACACACTCACGCAGACGATACCAGACACCGCGATCAACATCAGCGCCGCGGCGGAGAGGTTGGAAGGCGGGCCAGTCAACAATACCGAGGACCACACACATATGCAGATGCGACCAGACAGACCAGAGGTATGTCTTTTCAGATGCGCCCCTCCTCAAACAACAGATGGAAGGCACCAAGGGGTCGAGAGTTTCCCAGGGACTGGGTGGATTGCCTGGAGACGGCGGAGAGACTGCTAAATGTCCGTCACTAGCAGTAACAATGCACAATTATAAAAGTCTTGATAACACGTTGATACACAAAATTCCTGAAAAACAGAATTCTTCTGGCTTACAATTGATTAAAATTATTAGTATTAATGTATGCGGTATAAACTCTAAGCTGGAGCTTGGAATATTGCCAGACTATATAGCTGATGCAGACATCGCATGCTTTTCAGAAACTAAGACAGACTATATTGATGAGGATTTTATACCGCCTGGTTATGAATATATTTGTAAGGAGCGCACTGATAATACATTGCCTCACGGAGGAGTGCATGGCGTATGCATTCTATACAAAGACTGTTACAATGTACAAATTATAGAAAAAGTAAAATCAAGGTATGTTCTGTGGTGCAAAGTTAAGTTGAATAATAAGTTCACATTTATTATTGGATCAGTTTATGTACCACATGAAAACTCGAAATACTATAATTCTGATATTTTCGAGGAGATAGCATGCTCTATTGTGGATTTAAAAAGTAAATATGAGTTGCCTTTGTGCATGATAGGAGATTTTAATGCTCGGACAGGGAATTTGATAGATTGTGTTGAAGATAGTTGCGAAGATTTATATTTAGATGTGCAAACACCCTCACTTCCTGAAAGAAGAAATTTGGATAGATGCATAAATAAAAATGGAGTAAATCTCATTGAATTATGCAAATCACTCGAAATGACAATAGTTAATGGTAGAATAGGAAATGATGCCAGAGGCCATTTCACATTTGGAAATTTGAGCACCATTGATTATTTTATTATATCACGAGAATCGTTTAAGTTAGTTAGAAATTGTGAGGTAATACGCTTTCTGACAAACATAGTCCTTTATGTGTATATTTAGATATTTACGTAGACTCGCTAGAAAGAAGTGAGGAGGTAAACACTCAACAGGAAGGCGATTCTTCCTTTATTGAAGCAAATGTGAAAATTGTTTGGAATACATCTTCTTGCAATGAATTTAAAAATGGTTTAGATGCAAATATGATTAATGATATTTGTAGCAGGATAGATTTACTAGAAAGAAATAACACTGATCAAAAAGCAATAGACAAATTATGCGAGTGTATAAAAAGTGTTTACATTGAGGCAGCTTCTAAAGCAAATTTAGTGAAGAAAACGAGTAAAAAGAAAAGGAAAAGCGATACAAAAGTATATAAACCTGATTATAAATTATGGTTTAATGAGACATGTAAACAATTAAAGTCAAAATTTTTGAAACTTAAGAAAAATTGCAAACGTTCAAAAGGTAGTCTAGATGATGAGGAAAAGTTTGAGAGCGTGAAGTTATTGTATAGGAAAACATTAAAGCACGAACGCAATATGTATCTTAAGGATTTACATAAGAAGCTTCGTGCTCTAAAATCAAAAGATCCGAAAGAATATTGGAAAATATTAAATTTAAAAGTAAAAGATAAAAAGGAAAAAAATACAATTGGTATTTCAGCATTTGAATCCCATTTTAGGGATTTGAATAAAAAAGATACATTACATGAATATGATGAAAAGGAAGATTTTTCTTTTGATCGATATGCTTTAGTGTCAAACGACAATTATGATTTTAATAAACCGATTTGTGACGAAGAAGTCGTTTGTCAGATTAAAAAGTTAAAAAATAATAAAGCGTGTGGCATAGACTTAATATTAAATGAATGTTTAAAGAATAGTAATGAATCTCTAATTAGAGTAATCACTAAATTGTTTAATATAATTTTGGACACTGGAATTATACCAACTGATTGGACTATAGGTTTAATTTGCCCAATTTATAAAAAGAAAGGGTCGCCGAACGACCCTAACAATTATCGTGGAATTACACTTTTAAGCTGTATTGGGAAATTGTTTACATCAATAATAAATAATAGATTAAGTACATTTTTGAATGAGAATTATTTAATCGGTGAGGAACAAACGGGTTTTAGAGAGGGATATTCGACTGTAGATCACGTATTTGTATTTCATTCGATCCTAGATTTGTATTTATCTCACAAAAAAAGAATATACTGTGCCTTTATAGATTACAAAAAGGCATTCGATTCGATAGATCGAACATTACTTTGGTGTAAACTTTTACAGCAAAACATTCGAGGAAAACTATTTAAAGTCATTCATAATATGTATGCAAATTTGAAATCATGTGTTGTGAAAGATTCTCAAAGATCTGATTACTTTAGTTGCAACATTGGCGTTAGACAAGGGGAGAATTTATCCCCCTTACTTTTTGCATTGTACATAAATGATTTTGAATTATTTATTAAAGATAGATATCCCGGTATTGATTTGTTGCCCAAAAAACTAAAAAGTGCAATGTCCAATAATGGAATTGAAGTGTTTATGAAACTTTTCTCATTATTATATGCAGACGATACGATAGTTTTAGCAACCAATGAACGTGAATTACAATCAGCATTGGATGCCGTTAGTGAATATTGTAAATTGTGGTTATTAAAAGTTAATGTTAGTAAAACGAAAGTAGTGATTTTTTCTAAAGGAAAAGTAAAAAAATATGAACCGTTTATGTTTGACGGAGAAGAAGTAGAGGTGGTTGATGAGTACACATACCTGGGCGTAGTGTTTAATTATAACAATACGTTCAAAAAAGCCCAGAACAAGCAAATTACTCAAGCTAAAAGAGCTATGTATAGTCTGATAATAAAATCTCGGAAGTTAAGACTTCCTTTAGACATACAGGTAGAACTTTTTGATCGGATAGTGGTGCCCGTACTTATTTATGGAAGTGAAGTCTGGGGTTTTGAAAATATTGCGCAGATCGAGGCCTTGCATGCACAATATTGTAAGCAATTGTTAAGATTGAGAAAAAGTACGATGAATAGCATGGCACTGGGTGAATTAGGTCGGTTTGAAGTATCATTAGTTGTAAAAGAAAGAATGGTTAACTATTGGTTTAGAACTATATCTGGTAAAGAAGTCAAGTATTCAACGACAGTGTGTAATATTTTGAAACTCCTGCGAGATAATGATATATTTTCCTCTAAATGGACTCGATATGTACATACTGTTTTGCATGAATTAGGTATG
Source organism: Echinarachnius parma (assembly GCA_037951105.1). Classification (NCBI taxonomy): domain Eukaryota; kingdom Metazoa; phylum Echinodermata; class Echinoidea; order Clypeasteroida; family Echinarachniidae; genus Echinarachnius; species Echinarachnius parma. The sequence goes on from JBAMJV010003704.1 coordinate 100,936, forward strand.
TCAAATTTGTGGTATGAATATGAAAAAGTAAGTAGTTCATGGGTGAAATCAGCCCTTAAACTAAGATTAAGTGATACATATTCTCAAAATTGGCACTGTAAAATTAACGATAGAACATGTTGTTTAAATTACCGAATTTTTAAAAGTAAGGTAATTATGGAACCATATTTGATATTAATGCCGCCCTCATTGAGAATTGCTTTAGCAAAGCTCCGATGTGGAAATCACAGATTGCCTGTAGTAACTGGAAGATATAATGGAATCGAAAGAAAGGATCGCATATGCGAGCTTTGTAACAATAACAAATTAGGGGATGAATTTCATTATCTATTTGAATGTCCAGTACTAGATAATGAAAGAAAGACCTTTATAAAGTCATACTATAGAGTGAGACCGAATGTAATGAAAATGAGTCAGTTATTTAATAGTGTAAATCATAGGGAATTAGCAAATGTATCAAAATTGTGTTGTATCATAATGGCACTCTATAAGAAATAGTTAAAGTCTGCAGCCACAACGCTGATTTGTAGTATGTATGATTATCCTTCAAATTGACGAATAGTGGTAACTTGGAAAGTATTATAGTCATTTATAATATGTTGATGCACACGTTTACTGCATGATCTGAACAAGTACCTTTGTTGTATGTAAATAGTTTTTGCTCTTGTTTTTTTTTTTTTCTTCTCTACTGCATTGATATTTCAATAGCCGTTGTGCATTCTCTTGATAGTAAAATTTCCTTGGTCAATTCATAGCTTGCGATTGACCTTGTTTTCTTTCTTGTACTTCTTTATTATTATTATAAATATTGCGATTGCGTTTTATTTACTTGTCTTTGTTTGCTAAATATCGTCTTCACACCATATTATAATGATTATTTACCCCCCATAATTATGAAAGTTAAGTATATTACTATATTGATTCTGGAATAGTTCATTTTTACAAACTTACTTTAGATTATTATTAATAGTTTCCTGCTAACTTGTCAGTATCACTGTTCATTTATTTGGTCATCATTGCATAGCGGTTTCACCCTTAAAGTAATATCACCTTTTAGTAAAGGTATAGGGAAATTAAATTTGACAAGACCGAGTTTATCATCTCAATGATCTTCACATTTTCGAAAGTTTATATTTTTGATCGATTTTAAATTTGCAATTAACTTACTTCCTGTTTGTTTTATGTTACATGTTAGTTTTCTTATATTTTGTGATATATTGTTTTGAATATGTGTATATATATCTGTATATATTTGTTATATTGTGCTAAATGTGATTTTCTTCAATACCCTACGACAGGGTGACATGAGAAATAAAACATTGAACAGTCAAGAAACAGGGGATTTCCCTACTAGGATAAAAATATTGTTTTTCATTGTGACGTCATAACAGAGGCATACCATAAATTCGTGCGTGATAATTGTGAAGTTCGCGCCCGCGCATTATTATGAATGCATTTACGCTAATATTACCATGGCAGCCAGTCGAATTAACATAACAATCGGTGGTTCTCTTCATTACAAATTTGGCCAACTTCCATTTTGAGTTGGGGGGCCTGAGCTGTATGTGTAATGTATTTTCTCCATACAATTACACGTGTGTAGTATGCAAAGCAGGTTAATTATTCACTTTGATGCGCGCGTTTTGCATTTGGGTGCGCATTAGTTGTTAAGGCGCGTAACCATGAATGGAAAGATAGCGCAATACGCGCTCTGCGCTAGGACTATTGCGCAAAGGGGGTCAGTGTCACAAACAGAACATAGTCAGTGCAGTGATGGTTCCATGATCAATGTTTAGTTTTTCTTTATATTTTTCTTTAATTGAATTGAAATCATTTGTTTTTGCGATGATTATGATTATGCGAAGGATATAAAACAAATATATCATGCACTATTTCGAGCCACTAGTGAAATTATGGATTCCTCGGTGACAGAAAAAGCACTATGTTCTTCGGGTCTACGACCCTCAGAACATAGTGCTTTTCCTGTCACCTCGGAATCCATAATTTCAACTAGAGGCTCTCAGTGCGTGGTATATTTGTTTATTAGGAAGAATGTAACATTTCCTTTGCAATGATGCCAAAATTATTTAGGTTAAAAGCATTTTTAAACCTTCGCTCAGGTACTTGAAGTGTATGCAAATATCTACGAAGTTGCCGCCAAATAATACACTCGAATTCCTATTGGTCGAATCATACGCTAACGATGTGACGTAATGGAATGTAACAATAGAAATGGGCCGTGAACGTGCACGTGCATGTATGCGTGGGGAGGGGGGCGGGGTATGAGTGCAATGCATGCCATGAACAGAATGTTTGTAAGCCTTTTTTCTTACAATGTATATCACGGTCGTAAAGACTTACGTAATACTTATTCATCGGGGGGGGGGGGGGGGGGGGTGGATGATAAGATAACCCCCACCCTTTTGAATGGGTATAAATCACAAATGTACGCCCATAATGTTTCTTACATTTTCAAAAACCTCGAATTTATAACGGGGGAGGGGCGAATTTGAGCAAACAAATTGGAAACAAAATGGACTATTTTTGAAGACGAAAACCCAAAGAGATATATGCGGTGTGGCCCCCAATACTAAGTGGCGTATCATTTCTTGCTCACCTATGCAACAGACCACTATTTTTTAACGTTGTAAAACAAGACAAATAAACCTGCAGGTTTACCGAGGAACTGCATGAAGAGGATACCGATGCGAAATATTACATTCTCGATTGCAGAAGTATTAAACGATATAATGAATTAGTTTTTAGTAAATCAAACGTGATATCAAAGTATTCATAAGCAATAAACACAATAAGAAACATATATCAAGGTGCGTTTCCTTAAAATAACATACATCAGCGTGTAGGGACTTATCATCATTATCATCATCATCATCTTAATCATCAACTTACCAATCAATGTCATCATCATCATCATCCCCATCATTATATCACCATCGTCGTCCTTATCACCACCTTATGAATACATTGTCACCTTTGTCACCATGCATTTTCATTATCATTATTACCATCACTGTCATCGCCATTATCATCGTGCATCTTCATTATAATTGTTACCATAATTCATATTGAAAACTTTGATGCAAATACTCCACACAATCCGCACAGCGCGCTTCAACACAGGGAAGTAACAGAATTTAGCTTCATTTTCTCGCGCTGTGTGAAATAAAACTCTCATAGCTTAAATTCGTTTAAACAATATATACCGTCTCGGGTGGAATATTAATCAGTGATAAATTTCCTTTTCAATGGTACCAATTATGTCTTGTTTCGTTACTGGGAAAATATGGCCTTTTGCCATTGAATTTTCGGTAAAATTTGGCAGAATGGCCACTTCCTTATGGCGAATAGAAGAAATTTGACGAGTTTGTACCAACCCTCGCTCATTCAGCCGATCGTATAATTTTACCCTGATACGTCTTTATACCGTCTCGGATACCAAAACAAAGAGGACAAAATTACCTTTCTTCTAATGTAAGAAACATTTTGATTATTAGACGGAAAAATAGGGCCTTTTTTGTGTTTCTTGACAACTTAATTTTCCACTTTTAGCTATATTTGATTCTTTGCGTTTGCTCGTAAGGCACAAAGAAGACAATTCATCCAAAGAGACACTCTGTATGTATGCAAATTCGGCCTAATTTCGATAATTTATGGACATTGATTCAAGGAAGTGGGATATTTACGACAATGGTGTTTTTTAAAGATATTGGACAGAACATATTCCCATGAATAAATCTGCATAAATTACGCCTCATTTGCATAGATGCAGAGTGTCTCTTTGGAGAATTTTTCCAAGATTAATCCAAGGAATATGATCTCTCAAACATGTCAATAAAAACACAATTTGTATAGATATTCCATTCTCATGAATAAATTTGGATAAATTAGGGAAAATAGGCCTAATTTGCATAAATACAGAGTGTCTTTTTTGATGAATTTTCTTCTTTTGATCCAAGGAATATGGTCTCTCTTAAATATCTCAATAAAACTCCGTTTTCAGAGAATATCTCATTCCCATGAATAAATTCGCATAAATTATAGAAATTTGGCCTTATGTGCAATGATACAGAGTGTCTCTTTGGATGAATTTTCCTCTTTTGATTCACGAATTATGTATGCAAAGTTAAACAACCGTACCCCAAATTGCGAGGTTATTGTCTTATCTGAAAGAAAATGTCATTTAATAGCATGCCTGAACAAATTAGGGCTTAAAATCTATTTTTCGTGGAGTTATAGACCTAAAACAAATAAACCGTCGTCCAATTTTAATTGTGCATTATACATATATTCACCCAGTGAGGAAGTTCGTACACGGATTCCACGAAGTACCATAACGCTATGCGTGACTCCCTCCGTGACCCGCTCACAAACAAGAATAGCATGACCGCACACTATGCAAAATAAGCAAACCTCGCTTAACCCTAATACGGCCGGGGGCCATAATGCCCCCCCCCCCCCCCCTCCGCGATTTTTGTTATTGCTCCAAAACGCTGTACGATGACGCGCCGCTGCTTGGTGGCTTTTTTTTTTCGGGTCTTGCGCACATTTTAAAACAAAAAAATAGAAAATCGGACATACCGTTACAAAGTCACGTGACCTTTTGTCTATGCATGTCAGCCCGAAAATCGCTCAATTTCGTGATTTGTGTAAATCAATTTTCGTAAAATGAGGTGTATCATTAGTTATTTGGTGTTCTTATGTTGGTTTTGGGGTTCAAAATAATTAAATTATAGTTAGAAATTAAATTAACAACAAAAACAATAGAATACATGAGTTTAAAAAAACTAAGAAATACATAATAAATTAACAAAACAATAGAAAACATAATGAAGAACCGGGCTCTTCCAAATGTGTTTGTCGTATTATCATTCCAAATGCTTTAAAGAATAACCAGAGTTTAATTATGAAGAATATATGATTTATGGGCAAAAATATGAATTTCATGACTTATTTGCATAAATTACCATAAATATGCAAATTTATTAATTTTTCAAAAATTTTAAAAATTACCATTGTATTCTATACACTTCACTTATCATGCGAGCAAATTTTTACGGCGATCGGCCGCTCCGCGGCCGAGATCTTAGGGGGGGCCATAATGCCCCCCCCCCCGTCCTTAGGGTTAAACTGACTACATGTAATTACATATTCATCATTTTTTAGATATTTTTCCGTGACATTTACCTTTACAAATGTTGGCTTCTCAATACCTTTACAAGAATAAGTACAATATAATGTAGTTGTAATATCATGCTAAATCAGGTAAACTCTTTTATTGACCGATATATAGTCTGATGGAGGAACGCATTTGTTTTTATTCGTAGAATCCATTATAGGGCTGTTCGATCTGATTTTGTATGTGTGTGTTTCATTCATTCGCATCCTTCAACTGGAAACTGTTCAGACGTTTTGTAAAAGAGGGACTATCCCTTTAACAAGCCTACTATTGCACACATACCCCGATATGCCATCGAGCTGGCGCCCTCCCCCTAGAAAATATTAGTGCGAAAATAAGGAAGAACAAATCTGCAGATATAATGCCAAAAAAGGGGAAAAAACAATAATCAACCATTATAATATTTATTTTTTACTTTGAAAAAAGACCAACAATCTCGCGCTCAAGACAGTGGGTGATTATCCGGGGGATAGTTCGGCCGCCGTCTGGCAAAAGGGCGTATCTCGAGTGTCGCGCCGGGATCTCAACACCGAGAAGAATGCCTTTGAAGTTTGACATAATATGTCAAACTTCAAAGGCATTTTTCTCTTTGGACGTAGAATTTTTATTGCGGTATTGATTCTAGTTGAAAGCCGACATATGAAATATTTTTTTTTAATTTTAAAATTGATTCTGAACTTGATATTTCTTTGTCCAGGACCATTTAAAAAAGATACGCCTTTCTGCCACACAAATTTTCGGATATCCGGCCGCGCGCCGCATTATGGCCATATGGGGTACGGTCGCGCAGCGCCAACAGCTTTTCTAGCTCGACATCAAAATAATACTTATAATGGGCAATGCAAATTCATGAGTAGAAATTTATCTTAGATTTATTTTATTGGGGGGGGGGGGGGGGGGCACTCCTTATGTAATCTATTTCTTTGTTTTTTCCAAACAATTCCCCCTAATGTTTTCTATTGTTTTTTCAAAATTATTGGGGTGGAAGGGGGGGGGGGGGGGCACGCCACTGCACATCTAAGTACCTTACATTAGTCATTACAATAGCCGCGTTTATCGTAATTTGTGCGGAGATCAACCTCTTCCGCCCGCTGCACTATCCAACGGAAACAATTTTTTTTTTTGGCTGATTTCTCCCTCAATTTACCAGCAAATGCAAACAAACTTTCGTTTATTTGATCCACAATTCATATACTTTGATAATAATTACCATAAACATGTTGACACTGGCTCACTTCTTTGATTGAATGACAACGCAGCTAAAATATGACATATTCATAGACTGATTTATGCAATAATCGAACGCCCCAATACTTGTTAACATAATATTTTTATGACACTGCACTGTAAAAAATAAATGCCCTTTTTTCACAGGAATGTCCTGGCAGTCGTAACGCCAGGAACCCCCGTTATTTTACGAGAGTTCTTGTTATTTTATAGTCTCACGTAAAATTACAGGTTCCTGTTATTGATCATACTGCAATTTCACAGTAGCTTTCTGTATTTTCATGTCATATAATCTTGTAAAATTCTAGTTATCTCTGTTTTGTAACGGCGAATTTCCTGTTAAAATATGATGTTCCTGTTTCTGTATACTGTTTTTCCACATACTCTTTCTGTATTTTTAACGGCATACACTGTAAACAGAAAATAGCGTTTTTGGCGGGAAATTCCTGGCAGTTATTTGTTACAGTGTAGTCCAATCTTCCTAGTCCTAATAACTTACCTAATAACCTACGACATACATATTGTGCCCTAAGCCTATACCTATCGTTTCTATCCATCTTCCTTTGTTCACGATTTGCTTATAAACAGGGTACACCACGATGTATGTCTTTTAATGGTTAGTACTTTAACAAAGACGTTAAACATTATTGCATTCATGAATTTTCACCCAAAAGGGGTTAACAAGAGTCCACTTATAATTAATTATACTAATCTAAATACAAAATTAATTTCGATAATCATTTTACAGAATAACGGGATTATGAACAGTTTGTAATGTTCATTTTGCAAAAGCACAAACTAGCTCATGAATATTCATGAACCTGTTACAAAAATGTTGTGGTTTAACGGCATATTCGTATTTATGCCTACACAAATGTAGGTTTTTTAACAGGTTTACCTGTTTTGTTTGTTCACATACCTGGGTAATAAAATAAACTGCCTGTGTTGTTAGTATAGGTTTACAGTATTTGTTCTGTTTTTATAAGATAAATTGTCGCTTTTTGACAAGAAAATTGTCACCAGTAGATAAAAACAGAACCTTGCGAACATGTGTACAAAAAACAGGGAAAGTTGCAGGTAGTACGTAAAACCGTTTATTAACAGTTATGACATTCATAACTGTTATTAAACGGTTTCGTACTAGCACAGTTAACTAGCTGCAACGAATAAAAGATAATTTCCATAAACTAACAACTTACATTTCAGGATATATTCTGTAAAATTGATAAAACGGTGAAAAACTGTAATTTTACGGACAAAGAACCCTGTAATTGTACAGTTATTGTTTTTGTTAATAGAAAGTATTGTCTTTTTACAGGCGAATTGCGTATTTTCACAAGCCTGTCTTGAAATTTTATAGGCCGACTTGTAATAATACATGAAATCTCTAAATTACTGGAAATTGTGTGGTTTAACGGTATATTTGTATTTAGTGTTTACACAAAATTTTAGGTGTTCAAGAGGTTCCCTGTTTTGTTCACAGACCGGGGTAGTAAAAAACAGCCTAGTTGTTAGCATACAAATTTTGTTTGTTTATGGAAGAAATTGTCGTTTTTAATAGAAAAATGTTCGTAAACAAATCAGGGCCATGCGAACATTTTGTAAAAAAACAGGGACAGTCGTAGATAGTAGGGGAAACCCGTTTATTAACGGTTATGAATGTAGGTAGTTATAAATAAATGATGATTTCCCCAAAACTAACAAGATTTATGTTATTTTACAGGAAAAGTTATGTAAGATTGATAAAACGGTGAAAAGTTGTAATTTTAAGGGCAAAAACTCCTGTAACTTAACAGTTCTTTGTTACAGTGTGGTCATTGGGATGAAATTGTATGATTTTAAGCGCCACGAAAATTGGCTTTGTCTATGCCTGTGTCCGCTCAGTTAGGCGCGCCATTAACTTTGTACATGTTACACTTTACTAGCGTTTTCTGTCGATATACGTGCAAAGTCAATTACTGAGCGGTATCCAGGATACATAGCAACCACGCAAGCCTCCCTGAAGTTCATTCGTATCCCGTTTTCGTGACTATTTGCATAAAATTATGGAAAAGTTGTGTGCAAATATTCCACACATTTCGCAGAGCGCGTTACAGCACGGGGAATGAACATAATTTAGCCCCATTTTCTTGCGCTGTGTGAAATAAAATTCTCAAGTCGTTTACACAATTTATACCGTCTCGGTTGGAATATTAATCAGTGATAAATTTCCTTTTGAATGGTACCAATTATTCGTTGAATCGTCGGTTAAATTTGCCAGAACGCTTACTTCTCTATGGGGAATACACGGAATTTGACGGATTTGTACCAACTATCGCTCATACAGCAGTTCGTAGAATTTCACCCTGTTACGTTTTTATACCGTCTCGCATACCAAAAGAAAGAGGACAAAATTACCTTTCTTCTAATGTAAGACACATTTTGTCCGTACAATTGGGTGTCCGTACAATTTTTTCGAAGCCGAGACCAAGTAGGCCTACTTTCAAAATTTTCGAGGCCGAGGCCAGGTTCTTTTCATCTCTATCAGTGAGGGGGGGGGGGGGGGAGTTTCCGTTGCACAGAGTCGAGACCAAATATTTTCACAATTTTCAAACATGATAACGGAGATCTTTGACAATTTTTGGTACCGAGATCGGGGTTTAGTCGGTTGTTACCACGTTTTAGTCGGTCGAGACCAGGTTTTAGACGGTCAAGAAAGCTTACAAGTAGTCTCGAGACCAGCTAAAATGTGAAAAGGGGGGGTTGAACCGCCAACCCCCCCCCCCCGAGACCTTGTGAGGTGGGGGGGATGCATCCCCCTCGTCCCCCCCGTTGTCTATGCCCCTGCTTGCAACTATAAACAAACCAACCCGTTTATAACTAGAAGGCTCACTTAACGCGCGCAAGTCACGTGTCCAATAGACTTTGTACATGGGCAAGATGGCGGACTGACACGATTTTTGAAACTCCCGTGTACTACTTCTCTACGTCATCGCGTAGTGACTTAGAAATACTTGACCAATGGGGGTAATGGTCCGGGTGTTACTTGTCCGGGGGTAATTGTCCTAGGGGGGGTAGTCCCCCAAAACACTGTGTGTGAGTGGGGGGGGGGGGGGGGGGGGGGGTGTCCGTACAATTTTTTCGAAGCCGAGACCAAGTAGGCCTACTTTCAAAATTTTCGAGGCCGAGGCCAGGTTCTTTTCATCTCTATCAGTGAGGGGGGGGGGGGGGGGGGGGAGTTTCCGTTGCACAGAGTCGAGACCAAATATTTTCACAATTTTCAAACATGATAACGGAGATCTTTGACAATTTTTGGTACCGAGATCGGGGTTTAGTCGGTTGTTACCACGTTTTAGTCGGTCGAGACCAGGTTTTAGACGGTCAAGAAAGCTTACAAGTAGTCTCGAGACCAGCTAAAATGTGAAAAGGGGGGGTTGAACCGCCAACCCCCCCCCCCCCCCGAGACCTTGTGAGGTGGGGGGGATGCATCCCCCTCATCCCCCCCGTTGTCTATGCCCCTGCTTGCAACTATAAACAAACCAACCCGTTTATAACTAGAAGGCTCACTTAACGCGCGCAAGTCACGTGTCCAATAGACTTTGTACATGGGCAAGATGGCGGAGTGACACGATTTTTGAAACTCCCGTGTACTACTTCTCTACGTCATCGCGTAGTGACTTAGAAATACTTGACCAATGGGGGTAATGGTCCGGGTGTTACTTGTCCGGGGGTAATTGTCCTAGGGGGGGTAGTCCCCCAAAACACTGTGTGTGAGTGTGGGTGGGTGTCTGTGTGTGTGTGTGTGTGTGTGTGTTTGTTATTGTGCTGTATGTGCTTAAGTAGTGAGTACCCTGACGGTGCTTAAAGGGATAGTATAGTTTTTGTAAGCCTGAGCTGTCCAAAACCTACACAATGACACTGCAAACTAATAGTTATAACTTCACCATGCTCGAAAGGTATGGAAAATTACAAACGACTAAGAACAAAGCCCGTTTGTCATTTTTTAAAAGAGCCATTTAAACACAAACGGGTGCTCTCTAAACAAACATTGGTTTCAACCATTGTTCATTGTTGAAATTTTTTTTTTTTTAAATAGAGAAATCCTGAACAGCTATTTTAAAGCCTCTTTTGAAAATTAAAAAAAAAGTGTAACCATTCTTTAAATTTATATAAAAATCATCCAATATATCTGAACCACAGATGTATTACGATCAGATATATTTATTGATATTTCAGCCGTTTCTGAACCGATTTTGATAAAATAAAGTGTATTATGCCATTAGAATTGTATCCTATTTCAAATTGTACACTCAGTTTTTCATTATGTAACAACAAATTATTTCCTGCAGCGCCCTCTTTACCAGAACTGAACTACCCCTTTAAGCAATAATGCATCTCGGTAGCATCTACGGATCTAGAAACATTGTCCAAATCCTCAAAACTTACTTGTAACTCTAGCGGTTCTTTCAAAACGTGTCATATTCATATTAACAATAAAAGCATGTGACACGTTTCGGTTTTGGAAATTTCCATTTCATTAAACAAATATTTATGATTGAAATGTTCAGATATTAAACTATGGACTCCACTGACAAGTTAGTAAAATAATTTAGTAAATATCACTTTGAATTTTCGCTCATTACTCGGCCAACATCCATTCAACATGAAATTTGCACACATTACTAATTGTACATATCAGATCGCAACATTACGCATTGTATCAACCCTTCGCACATGTCAACAAAGAAACTACTGTAGATTCCTATATGAAGACATTTTGTGCATGAATGCTTACTTCATCATTGTTGCCATTTATATCAACATTTAGACGTGCAGCTAAATGACACCATCGAGTTGGGACATTTATTTTTGATAGATGGTTAATGATCGATATAAACACAACAAAAAAAGTAACTCCCCCCCAAAGCAAAATGGCGTAACTTTTTAACAACTTGGGTTTGAGCAACATAACTTGGCAGGAATGTTTCTAAAATGATTGGCTAACGTCTCTGTGAAAATTAATTTGATCCGCCATGCCATGCATGAGTGAGCACACATTAAAGGAAAAATGTCACTTTTCAAAAGTCACAAGAGTCAAAAAGTGAAAATTCTGCCTTTGATGTGTGGTCACTCATCCATGACTCGACGGACCAATTTCATTTTCACACATACGTTAATCAATAAATGTAGGAACAATCCTGCCGAGTTATTTTGCTCAAAACCTTTTCGTTAAAAAGTTATGTTATTTGATTAAGGGGGACTTATTTTTGTGTTGAGTTTAAATGATCAGTATTGTTGGAATAAACTGAACAAAAAAGTAAGTCTCCTCCTGATTAGAATAACATAACTTTTTAACAAAAATGTTTTGAGCAAAATAACTCGGCAGGATTGTTTCTACACTTATTGACTAACTTCTGTGTGAAAATGAAATTGGTCCATCGAGTCATGCATGAGTGAGCACACATCAAAGGAAAGATTGGCACTTTGTGTGCTCACTCATGCGTGACCAACTTCATTTTCACTCAGAAGTTAGTCACAAAGTATAAGAACAATCATGCCGAGTTATTATGCTCAAAACAAGTTTGTCAAAAAGTGACGCCATTTTGATTAGGGGACTCACTTTTTTTTGTTGTGTTTATGAATCATGCACGCTTTTGTAATACACACAACAAAACAAGTAAGTCCCCTTAATCAAAATGGCGTTACTTTTTGACAAAAACGTTTTGAGCAAAATAACTCGGCAGGATTGTTCCTACACTGACTAACTTCTGAGTGAAAATGAAGTTGGTCCATTGAGTCACGCATGAGTGAGCACACAAAGTGCCAATCTTTCCTTTGATGTGTGCTCACTCATGCATGACTCAATGGACCAATTTCATTTTCACACAGACGTTAGTCAATAAGTGTAGGAACAATCCTGCCGAGTTATTTTGCTCAAAACATTTTTGTTAAAAAGTTATGTTATTCTAATCAGGAGGAGACTTACTTTTTTGTTGTTGAGTTTATTCCAACAATACTGATCATTTAAACTCAACACAAAAATAAGTCCCCCTTAATCAAATAACATAACTTTTTAACGAAAAGATTTTGAGCAAAATAACACGGCAGGATTGTTTCTACATTTATTGACTAATTTAAGTGTGAAAATGAAATTGGTCCGTCTAGTCATGGATGAGTAACCACACATCAAAGGCAGAATTTTCACTTTTTGACTCTTGTGACTTTTGAAAAGTGACATTTTTCCTTTAATGTGTGCTCACTCATGCATGGCATGGCGGATCAGATTCATTTTCACAGAGACGTTAGCCAATTATTTTAGAAACATTCCTGCCAAGTTATGTTGCTCAAACCCAATTCGTTAAAAAGTTACGCCATTTTGCTTAGGGGGGAGTTACTTTTGTTGTTGTGTTTATAATCATTTTGTGTTTCTTCCATTGGTTCTCTCTAAGATCTTTACATTTCAATTATGTTTATCCCATCAGATGGGATGCGAATCCGATTGGCAGAGGGAAATAGTACAAGCGAAGGGCGTGTGGAGATATTGCACAATGGTACATGGGGCACTATTTGCAGCGATAAGTGGGATTCGACCGATGCCAACGTTGCGTGTGTACAATTAGGTTTCAAATACGGAGCTCTTTCTCTCTCTCGAAATGCAAGTTATGGAGAGGGGAATGGCCCTATCTGGATGAGTTCATTGGCATGCACTGGTACAGAAATCAGACTACAGGAATGTCCGTGTCAACCGTTCAGCAACTATGGCTGCACCCACGCTCAGGATGCTGGAGTAGTTTGCAAAGGTAAACAAACCGATTATCAATATTATACCATGTAGACAGTATAAGTATATAAGATTAATTATTGTATTACTTTTGTAATACTGTATTGTTGGTCCTATTCCTCCAAGTTTGTTGTTTAATATTACTTCTACCATCCACACGGATACTGCTATATTCTAATAACCACTACGTGTTATTATCATCAATAATATTAGTATTATTCTTATTTATCATTACTATCAATATTCAGTACTGGACGAGGCTTGTGTAGTGACACGGGAAGAATTATCACATAGAGCTATGAACACTTTGCTCTTAAAAACTTATCGGGTATTTAACATATGTAATATAGCCCACGTGTATTTATCATCATCATTTCGTATCATCACACAATTCTTCCGGCCAATGTCGGGCAAATCTGAGCGCTACGTCTTTGGCCTCATGCTAGATCTTCGAATGTGTCATTCCATGTACCAGCTCATCCAGGCTTGGTTGAATCCTGCAGGCAGTTAATATGATGGCTGCATAGGCATTCGTGTCTACTGGCATGTCCTCCAGTCTCTCTTCCCAGAGCAGGCCTTCTTGCAGTCCAGGGGATCAACAAATGAAAGGAAGCTTTACCGTGACTTAAAGGGTACCACCACCCACAAATAATATTCTTATAAATGATAGGTAACATATTTATTATTCCATTTCATCAACAAATTCACCAAAATATGTTTCAAGAAAAAAATATATAATTGGAAAACGCATCACCATTTTATAGCATGCGTTCATTGGTCTGATTGTACGAGACTACTTTGTCCAGAGCGATCGAATCGCCCGGGATTATATTGCATCCAAACGTACACGTGAATAGCATTAGCGCACTTGCAAATGTTTGGCCCGTACGGAACCAGAAAAAAGAAGTGGTTCCGTAGGTGGTGGAAATTAATTGCTTTGTTTATGAATTTGCAAAGTGTTGGGTATCTATTTGATATCACAAAATGGTACCAAAACATATAATTATGTGTTATTCTTTGCCTGGTTGTCCCTTTTAAGGCACCAAGTATGCGGTGGGTGGTAATGGGCGTAAATACTTACATAACACCTATTCATCAGGGGGGATGAATGAATACATCATCCCCCCCCCCCCCCCCCTGTTGAATGAGTATCAATGACAGATTTACACCCATTGTGGTAATGGTGGGGATGTAATACGTCCTCTGTTTGTCTCAGTCGTTCCTTCTGGATAGCAACAGCTCTCCTTATTTCAGGGGGTGTGAAGCCAAAGAGAAGATATATGTTACCAGTCCTGGTTCGTCTCATGTATCCTGTGGTGTAGCGGCAGGTTGGATTAAGCACAACATCACTCTTCTTTGCATGTGCTGAGCTTTCCTATACCGGACAGGCATATTCTGCAGCAGAATAGCAGAGAGCCAGAGCAGAAGCTTTTATTGTTGATGGGTTTCCTCCCCACTTGGATGTGATCAGTTTGTCAAGAAGAGCATTCCTGGAGCGGATCATTTCGATGTGCTTTGTGGTATGGACCTTGTTCGTCAAAGATCAATATAAAGGCACCTCTAGGACGGATTGTCATAACGTTCCAGTCTGGTTTAATTTCAAGTCATCTTCACTTTCCGGTTTGCATGCATGTTCTTCAGATGAAATGCGCATACTTTAGTATTGGTTGGATAACATCCATATGGTTCTACTATCAGTATTCATATTCTAAACTTTGTTTTCTTTTAGCATCTTTAGATGTCCGGCTTGAAAATGGCCATAATAACCACGAAGGACGAGTCGAGATTTATGTCAACGGCCAGTGGGGGACTGTGTGTAACGATGGATGGGATTATGTAGATGCCGGTGTTCTCTGCAGGGAATTATACTACCCGCAGGGTGTACAGTCAATTAGAAGTTTTGGTCCAGGAAAGGGACCGATCTGGCTGGATGAGGTTGAATGTACGGGATCAGAAGAGAAACTGATAGATTGTCCGTCCAACCCAATAGGCAGCAATCTTTGCCAACATCACGAGGACGTAGGTGTCGTGTGTAAAGGTATGTAACTATTTAATGTTTATTAGCATGCTTGTTAAGAGCCTATTTTCCTTTTCAGAAATGAATATCACCAAATATGCCTAAACAAATATTTTACATTCTTGCAGTATCATGGATTTTTAAATATTTGTTATTTTTAAAGCAATTGTAATGCGCATGCACCTGTTCTTAATAATTTTAAGAAGTAAAATTAATCAACCATTTACAGCGCATCTGAAGAGTTTTTAAAAGATGTGCGCTTTGTATATGTTCCAGCACAAATTCGGCCATCACAATTTCTATAAATTCCCTGCTTTTGGGTCGAATTTCCAGGAAAATAAAAAAATTATAAACTCACCTTTAATATTGATGACATATGTATTAAGGAAGGTCGATGCTTTATATGACTTATAAGGTCATGGGAATCTAACGTGCTGAACAATAGTTTAACACGTTTTCATCATAAAGCCGGCTCAAATGCGAAAAACAGCCATAATAAAAGGATGATCCGATTCGCGCTCATTAATCAATCCGCACACAAAGCCTACTCGACCCGATCCGACTGGTTTTTAGTCGGTCCAGCTCAGTATACATTGCCTCAGGACTCCTGTTTTGCCGATCATGGGCCAGTCGGAGATCATTCGAGACCAATTCAACATGTTGAATCGGCTACGACTGAGCGAAGTCGACTCTAGCCTGACTGAAAACCATTGGATCGGGTCGAGTCGGCTTTGGGTGCGGAGTAGCCTAACCGATAGGCGTCGGCCTTTCTAGCAAGTACTAATCGCGTTATGTGGACGGAACCACCGGGATGCCCTAACCCTATCCCAACGCCTATCATCACTCGTTTACTCAAACAGTTAACTTTCTTTTATTTACTTTGTTTCGCTGTGCGCTGTTCGTAGAAAATCTACGAACCCCCTGCAAAGCTCTTTCATGAATATTTATGTGACATGGACCAAAATAGGCCAATGAGCGATGAGGCTGTAAAACGTCATATGAACTCTGTAGTGCATGCATGCAGTGGCCAGATAACTCGGCCAGTCACACACAGTTACACACAGCACAGTACAGTGCGCTTTGTACACGCGATGTGCGCTGTGGCCGAGCGTGTATATGTGTGTATGTGTTTATGTGTGTGTGTGTGTGTGTGTGTGTGTGTGTGTGCGTGTGTGTGTGTGTGTGCGTGTGTGTGTGTGTGTGTGTGTGTGTGTGTGTGTGTGTGGGTGGGTGTGTGTGTGTGTGTGTGTGTGTGTGTGTGTGCGTGTCTGTGTCTGTGTATATGATCATGATTGTGTGCGTATTGTGTTTGTGCGTCGGTGTATAATGAACCCACAACATGTGTAAAGGCATTGCTTCATATGCATGGGTGCACATCATAGGGTACAGCTGCAAGGCGCCCGTTGTTTGAGTTGGCCAAACTCTGTTTATATACGGCTCTATGGCCGAGTTCACTTGCAAGGCTTATGAATAATGCATGAAAATACACTCGTCACACATACAATAAACATATATGAATAATGATGAGTTCACGACTGATGATAGGCGCTCGCGCTTCGCGCTCGGGTCCGGGCTCGCCGGTTGTTCGGGCTCGCCGGTTGTCCGTCTCCATAACGCGATTAGTACTTGCCAAAAAGCCCGACGCCTATCCGATAGGCTAGGTGCGGAGGGATTAAGCCCGGCGCAGACAGCCTTACGCCTTTGCCAAGCTAGCAAATAACCGCCTCTCACGGCCTGAGAAGCGGTCGGGATTCCAGGCCTCCAGTAGAATTTTATCACCGTTGACACCGTTCTTATCGATAGCGTCCTCGGCGCTAATTTCTAGCAGATCGTGTCTCAATCAAGACGTCGTGCTGCTAGTCTTGATACACAGACACTACAGACGAGTTTGGGTTATGATGACTGTGTAAAGTATCAAGTTTGTTCGCTTTACCCTATTGTCAAATGGTAGAAAGGAGTAGAGAGGAGAGAGGATGAACCGCATTTAGTATAGGAGAGGGGGAGTTATGGTAGAAAACAAAGAATTATAAGTTGTATGAATTATGTAGTTATGTAGTAATAATAATAATAATAATATAGAGCACTTATAATGCGCCATGAATCTAGTATACTATTCTCAGGCGCAAATAGAAATGAAAAGGAAAGGAAATGAGAGAGAAATAGAAAAAATATAGTCCCTAATCAAATGCTAATTTAAACAAAATTGTCTTTATACCTATTTTAAAAGACTCAATTGATGTTGCATTTCTAACATTAACTGGCAAAGAATTCCATAATGTTGGTGCTGAATACAGAAAGGACTTTTCACCTGCCAACGATTGAACTTTTGGTACTGATAACATATTACAATTCAGGGAGCGAAAATTTCTATTTGGTACATATACACTAACCAAATCTAATATATATTGAGGAGAACGACCATTGAGAGCTTTCCATGTCATAATAAGTATTTTGTACATTATTCTCTCTTTCACAGGTAACCAATGCAGGTCCTTTAAAATAGGGGTTATGTGAGAAAACTTAGGAATACCAGTAAGAACTCGTGCTGCAGCATTCTGAGCCCTCTGTAACTTAGAAAGTTGTGTAACTGGTGCATTATATAACAATGAATTACCATAATCTAAACGTGATATAACATAAGAATGAATAACAGAGGCAGCTACTTCTTTTGAAAGTGATTTACGAATACTACTAATATTGCGAATATGATAGTACACTGAACGACACGTTGCATTAATGTGAGATGACATTGACATAGTGGAATCAAATTGTACACCTAGATTTCTAACATTTGACACTGCTTGGACTTCTACGTCACCAATTTGTATTGAATTACATTGAATCTTACTACGATGCCTTTGAGATGCAACAACTATAAATTCACTTTTATCATCGTTTAACTTGAGTCTATTTGTTATCATCCATCGTCTCATATCTGCTATACAGGATTCAAGTTTTCTCTTGGCCATTACTTCACTATCAGGTTCGGAAAGTTTAAATGATGTGTAAAGCTGTATATCGTCGGCATATAAATGAACATTTACATTATGACGACGAGCTATTTCTGCAAGGGGAGTATTATAGATAGTAAAAAACAACGGTCCTAAGACTGAACCTTGGGGTACTCCGTATAGGAGTTCCTGTTCAGAGGAGAATGAGTCATTGACTCGGACTGATTGCTTCCTGTGACACAAATATGAATTTATCCAAGATAGTGCTGATCCTTCCACTCCAAGCATGTCAAATCGATGGATAATGAGATCAATGTCAATGGTGTCAAACGCAGCTGACAGATCGAGCAATACAAGGAATACAGCGTGCTTTGAATCCATGGAGAGAAGGATATCATTATGAACCTTTGTGAGGGCGGATTCAGTGCTATGGTACTTTCTATAAGCAGACTGAAGAGGTTCTGTTAAGCTGTTATAATCCAGATAGGCCTGGAGGCGACAAGCGACGACTCGTTCCAGAACTTTGGACTGGAATTTCAAGTTTGAAACCGGTCGGTAGTTCTGGAAAGAATCCTGATCAAGGCTTGGCTTCTTCAAAAGTGGTTTTATGATTGCTTTCTTGAAAGATAAAGGAAACCGGATTCCAGGGACCGATTAACTATTAATGTAACATGTGGTACAATGACTTCAAAATGTTTCTTAAGCAGCCACGTTGGAATTGGATCATGAGGGCTGTATGTAGATGGCGAATTCTTGATGATTCTGGCGACTTCATTCTCTGATGCTGGCTCAAAGCTGGATAAACGACAGTCAACCCTAGGCTGCTGGTCCTCGGGTGTTGGCAAATGAGCTAGTTGAGAAGCAGCCAAGTCCAAGTGAGCACGAATGTTGACGATCTTTTGGAAGAAGAACCTGTTAAAAGTCTCAGCGAGATCTCTCTCATCCGAATGAGCAGGGAGAATTGACTTTTTGCCGCGATGAAGGGCATCACTGACGACTTTGTACACTTCTCTTTGATCTGAGCAGTTCTTTATTGCGTCTTCCAGATTCTTGTCCTTGGCTTTCTGTATCAATGAAGAGACAGCAAGTCTCTGTTTGACGAAGGATTCTCTGTCAACAACAAGTTTACTCTTCCGCCATTTCTTCTCTAGTCTACGTCGTTGTCTTTTGGCATCAGCAATCTCATCTGTAAACCAGTGATACATAGGGCGATCAACAACCAAGCATGATTTTGCTGGAGTATGTTTGTCTAAGATTTTAGTCAATGATGTGTCATAGTGATCACTGAGCTCATCCACACTCTAAGACTCATCGGAAGATAACTCAAGTGATTGCAATTCATCGGAAAATGCAGAATGATTGATTGCTTTAAGTTTCCGAAAAGTTATCCTTTTCTGAGTCTTTGATGGTGGTTTATTCATATTTAACACACAATGAACGGCTGCATGATCGCTGATAAATGTTGATATTTCCACCGATTTCACCAATGTTTCTGATTTTCTAGATATGACATGGTCGAGAATATGTCCACTCATATGAGTAAAATCTGTGACATCTTGACAAAGATCAAATGTGTTCAGAATGTCAACGAATTTCATGGTATTCACATTTCCTTGGTCATCCCAATGGATGTTGAAATCGCCCATTATGAGAATCTTCTGAGAGGAGACACAGAGAATCGATAGCAGGTCCTCAAATTCCTGAAGAAAATTCGCAACAGTACATCTGTTCTTCTGACTATAAGGAGGTCTGTATACAATGACTAGATTTATAGGATCCCGATGGCTGTTTCCAGGCAGCAAGGTACAGCACATACACTCGAAGCTGGCAAATGTTTGGGAAGTTGTTAACACCAGCTTCAACGAATCACGATAGAGAACCGCTAAGCCCCCCCCTTGACGATTTGGGCGTGGGATTTGAAGAAACTTGAATTCCGCAGGTGTAAGGTCCCCGATGGTTTTCTTATGCCATTCCGAAGACGTAAGCCAAGTCTCGGTTAAGCATACAATGTCCAATCGATGATCGGTGATATGATCTCGGATGATGTCAGCCTTATTGCAGACTGACTGGGCATTGATGAGACCAATGGTGCAGCTCTCCTTGAGTTGACATGTCCCGGCATCGACTCCATTCACACAGAGATCGGGAGTACGCGGTGAGTCAGTTCTGGCAGGATGTTGTTTCCTCTTCTGCTTTCTCCTTCCACCGCGTTTTCCACGGTGTGCTTTGCTGGCATAACTCTGTGAAGAACTACGCCTCCAATTCAATGTGGCATGATGTCGAGAGATACCATACCTCCATATTCTGTCCAGGATATCTGGCTGGGGAATAGACGACACGTGTTCATATCGCCTAAGTTCTGGTGGTTCATAGTACAGGGGAGGAGTATGAGCATCACGTTGACTATACACCTCCGTCCGATGACTGGAGACCTCCGGCCCAGGGTTAGGATGGACGTCACCATCGATAAGCAGAAATGCATGAAATCTCGAGTTCGAATTCGGGTAGTATGATAACTGGGGACCAATGTATTTTCTAGCCTTGTGTTTGGCATTAGGACTACAGTCACTAATTCTCAGCTCAATACAGGATAAAGTTAGGTTAATCCTTTGTTGAGACTCTACTGAAGCCAGCACCAGTATCAAAAGAATAGCTCCAGTTCTTTGTAGACATCCCATGATGTTGCCGTATCAGTAATCCGTTTAGAATATAATCTATTCTTTTCATTTCACACATCAGCAAACTTGAGTAAGCTCAACGAATGAATAGTACGTAGTGTGTACTATATGATGGTATATGGTGTATACTTTGTATAATGGCTGCCAGTATACCATTCCAAAACTGTGGCGAAAAGTTTGTTTGCTTGAAACATCACAAATAATGAGTTAAAGATGAAATTTCGGAGTCCAAGTAAATCCATGAAGGTTCATGAAGCACTAGTTAAACATGTATAACTCAAGGTTGTGAATAACTGGTAGAAATACAGCAAAGTTTGGAGAGCTGAGAAAGTAGTGTGTCGCCTATCAGGCGCGCACACATGTTGTACATATACCTAAATATAGATTTGTTTTTACTTCATTAAGCAATTTCTGGGAGCAAATCAATGTGAGTCGTTGATTTAAATACTGTTATCCAATTATCTTAATTATTCGCAATACCAGTAGGTAAGTATATCGATACCCAAGCCACCCATCAGTGAGAATTGTTTCATATAAGTGATCAAGAATCGAACACAACCATTGCATTTGTCATCTTGTTATTAAATGAACACTGGCTGTATAATGTATGCATCTCAGCTAGCTAGCTCCCGTATCCATGGCAACCACATTCCCTAGCTCTCCTCGCGCACCGATATACGATGTTGTTGTTGTTGTTTGAAATGTATTGGCGTTCTTGAATATTTACGCCAAAATGTCATTACGATATTCTTATTCTTTTTTTGCAGACACTTTTAAAATAACCCAGCTAGCCACCTGACGTCGTGCCAACGTTGGGCCGATGTCATTTTCGTTGTAAGGGGATGTTGGGCCAACATGCGACATGCGACGTCACCGAGACGTGAAAATGTCCGCCAGCCCAACATCAGCTCGGCGTCTTTTTTTAATGCTGGCCCAACGTCATTTAGCGATTTCGGCCCAACATCAATTATTGACAATGACCCAATGTCAGTTCTAACGTAGGCCCAACATCGATTCCTGACGTTGAGAGAACATCAAGTTCTGACGTCGGCCCGACGTTAAAGTGTCCGCCAGCCCAACATTGTCCCAACATCATTTTGTGATGTCGGGCAAATACCCCGGGGGCAAAGGGGGTTTACCAGCTTTTGCCTGTTGTAAAAGGTTGGTCACCAGAAATGGCTTCTAGGACCCTCTAGGATCACAACCTAGGTGGATAACCTCGCGAACTAGCTACTGGAAGTCCACAGGATGAGTTTTTAAGAAAATCACACCTAATGCACACAATAGTGTGTTTTAGCCTTAGGGGTTATGAATACCCAGTCACACATCTTGCACAATTACACAACAATGCACTGCGGATTCCAGCTTGTTTTTTTTCATGGAGGTCTTCCCTAGAATCCTGCGCATCGTTTGATACCAAGTTTGAGCATATTGCATCTTTGGTTACTGTGTTACACGTCGCTACAACGTGATACGTCACATAATTATGGACGTGAAATTCGTTTTCAGCGCATATGAATAAAAGGCAACTAAATTCTTAAAAGTGAATAATAAGCTATGGTTCGATCTTTAAAAACGTAATACACATTTAAGATAACTATTTAGAGCATTATATAATGAAACTAAGTATGTAAATTAGTGAACAATAAAAAAACATAAGCAATTAAAACAATGAAATACATAAAAATATGAGTTTTTAATGTTATAATTTGTTTAGATGCGGTTAAATTACTATATCAAATGATACAAAATATATCCACAAAATCACATATTAAGCTTATCCCTTGAATGAGCTCCTCGGGAGGAGGGAAATGGGTGTTCAAAAGGGCAGGCTTTCATCAATGGACTCCAACAACAATTATAATCGAGGTCTGCCCACCCAGTTTGGACGAAGTGTGTCTGTATAGGCTTACATGACCCGTTTGAGGGCGATTTTCATTCTAGGTCTAAAAGAGATACATCGTGAAGCTTGCAAAGGAGGTATAACATACATGAACATAGTTGGCTCATGTTAAAGGCTGGCCCACATAAATGACTCATATGATCTTCTATAGAAACACAGCGTGATTGGGCTAGCTGCTGGAAGTCCACACGAAGCGGAACTTGAAAAGCATCTACAAAACCCCACTAAATGCAGCCATCTCTACAAACAGAGTTGAAGTGTATGCTCCTTCTATGCTGCATCTCCATTCATCCAGCCCACACCATACATTTGGTCAGAATCGTGTCATCAGGGATAACGAGGATGTAGTTAATGCCAATGACAACCGAACTGTAAAAGAACAGTGGTTGTTGATGCAATGTGCGCCATATGTCACTGGCCATCTCATAAACATGATAAAGGTGAAGCATTTGAAGCAGTCACTGAATGGCACGCAAATCTGTTGTTGGAAGAATTTCATTTCCGTACTGATATCAGAAACTTTAATTTGTAGTTACATACAGGTAGGCCAGCCTGAAGTCTGCTGAACAGGAACAGAGGTGTGCCCTATCCAAATGAGCAAGTCTATGAAGTCAGTGGGAAATGCGCAGCTGCTGATCCACATAAGTTTTTCACGATATCAAGCTACTAAAACAAACCTTTTGAGCTTACCCTGTGAAAAGTGGTGCGATTATGGACAGCTTGAACCTTAGCTTGGTCAAAGTCATCTGTACATTGGTGGTGGATTCAAAAAATAGAAAAGAGTGGTGTTCTCACAGTGGGGTCTGCTATGGAGGTTCCTGCCCTTAGATCTACATAACATGCATGAATAGGCTGTTACAAGTGGGTCTTACTTTACACATTGTACAACATAGTAGTTAACAGCGTCGTCAGAGTATAGTTATTCATGCCAATGACACTGACGTCACAATCACATCTCACTGATCTCTCAGAGCTGTGGGTGAGGACAGCCCAGAATCGGAACATATCGACACTGCTGGTAAAAAAAACCCTTGTCAATGCTTTAACAAATGAGATTATCACTCGGACACGAGAACTCACAATGGATGTGTACAGCACGAAATCAGACCAGTTTAAGGATACCGATCTGGATAAACTGAGAGCTTAAACGTTCTTGAACAACGAGTCAACTCTCTTGAAGCTACTGCCTCCTAAAGAGGACGCTTTTCTCCTTGGTCTCAAACGAGCTTCTCATGCCATCATTGATAAAAATGTGCACATTCCCAAGCCAAACATTCCATCATGTACATAGTTTGGATAGTCCCTCAATGATGTAAAAGCATTTCTAGTGTCAACTACACAGCAAGTCTGGGCAAGACAATATCATGTTGATGTGTTAAAGGATGCCAGAATAACAGTCCCTATATGAATAAGGCGGTTCCATGCTTTGGAATTGCTTAAAATGTTACACCTCTGTAGAAGCACCACTGCTGTTCTTTCTGTTATCCTATAAGGCAAATCAGAAACGTTTGGTTTGGCACTTTGGTTTCCTCTTGTAAAACTTCACTAGGCTAGTCCTACCACTTCACATACTGCCGGGTTTCTCGAACAGAATAGGAGGAATATGTCACTGAGCTTTTCCTATGAAGTCATATATACATATCAAGCTGTATACCACTAGCAACAATCAGTGTCATGCGCTGAACTTCAATGCTCTTGTCTGGTGCAGCTGTTTTTTCTTCTTGAGATTCTTGTTAGGGTATAGAAGGTGTTGAGCATCATAAGTCTTGCCTTTTTTCTCTCACTGGAAAAAGACCCTGTTAGTGCCTTCAAACACCCCCTTTTCACATTGATGTGGTTTTATTTGACCGGAACATTGCGAATCTGATATGTTCCTGAAGGAATGTGCTGTTGCAGTGTACGGCTTGGTTTCCACTACTGTCATGACCTCGACCATGTCGACTACAGCTCATTATCCCCAATGACATGACATAGATCATGATGTGTGCTTGAGAAACTGATGAATGAAGGTGCAGCATATATTTCAACTCGGCAGAGATGAGTAGTTTGGTGTAGAGAGTGGTTTGGTGTAGACGGTTTTTTTCTTCAGTATACGCTCGACGTGGACTTCCAGCAGATAGTCCGCAAGGTTTTGTACACAGGTTGTGTTCTAAAAGCGACTTCTGGGGCCAATCCTCAATAAAGGTACCTCCTTCCAAGCTTCATAATGTACCTCTTTTAAGAACTCTGCTTTGAACTTGTCATGTAAGCCTTCAGTCACGCTTCGTCAATACTGGGTGAGTAGTCCTCGATTATAATGATTTTCGGAGTCCACTGATGGTCTTGTGACCCCCTCCAACCCCCCCCCCCCCCCCACAAAAATACACACACACACACACACACACACACACACACACACACACACACACACACACACACACACACACACACACACCTCCTCCGTATCTTATTCAAATGATGAAAAGTTATGAGGTTTCGGACGGATTCTGTATCATTTTATCAAAATCTAAACAAATTAATACATCGACAGCTCATATTTTATGTATTTGCTTGTTTGTATTGCTTTTGTTTTGTATTGATTTATTAATTTACATAGTTGGTGTCATTGTATAATGCTCTTAACATGTATTTCAAATCGAATTAAGTTTTTAAAGATCAAAATATAGCCTATTAAGATAACTCTTAAGGAGTTATTGGCATTTTATACATAAGCGCTGTATTCGAAATTTTACGTCCATGTGTGACGCATCACGTTATAACGGCATGTGACACAGTAACCAAAGATGCAATATGTTCAAATTTGGTATCAAACGATGGGCAAGACTCTAGAAAAGACCTCCATGAAATAACAAGCTTGTATCACCATGCATTGTGGTGTAACTGTGCAAGATGTGTGACTGGCGTATACATGATCCCAAGGCTAAAACACACTATTTAGTGCATTAGGTGTGGTTTTCTTGAAACTCATCCTGGGGACTTCCAGTAGCTAGTTCGCGAGGTTGTCCACCTAGGTTGTGTTCCTAGAAGGTCCTAGAAGTCATTTCTGGTGGCCAACCTTTTACAACAGGCAAAAGCTGAAATCCTTAAAAAATGGTGTTTTGCCCCCTGGGTAAAATGTCAATTCCCGACAATGACCCAACACTGAATCCTGACATAGGACAGATATCAAATTATGATGTGGGCTCGACGTTAAAATGTCCGCCAGCCCAACATCGTCACTACGTCATTTTGTGATATTGGCATAACGTCAATTTCCGACAATGGCCCAATATCAACTCATGACATTGGACCAACATAACATTATGATGTCGGCTCGAGGTTGAAATGTCCGCTAGCCCAACATTGTCACGATATCATTCTGTGATGTTGAGCCAATGTCAATTTCCGACAATGGCCCAACACTGAATCCAGACATCAAATGCTGATGTGGACTCGACGTTAAAATGTCCGCCAGCCCAACATCGTCACTACGTCTTTTTGTGATATTGGCATAACGTCAATTTCCGACAATGGCCCAACATCAACTCATGACATTGGACCAACATAACATTATGATGTGGGCTCGAGGTTAAAATGTCCGCTAGCCCAACATTGTCACGACATCATTCTGTGATGTTGGCTCAACGTCAATTTTCGCCAATGGCCCAATATCAAATCCTGACGTTGGGCCAACATCAAATTCTGACGTTGGCCCGACATTAAAATGTCCGCCAGCCCGACATTAGCCCAACGTTATTTTTTATTATTGGCCCAACATCAAATCTGGACGTTGGCCCGACATCAAATCTCGACGTTCGCCCGACGTTTGAATGTCCGCTAACCCAACATTCGCCCAACATCATTTTCTGATGCTGGACCAACATCAAAATTTGACAATGGCCCAATGTCAAATGGCCAACGTAAGACCAACATCAAACACGTAAACAGAAATTGGAAACATGCACAGATTCCACGTCCGATCCATGCATTTTGTTTAACCTTTACACACATTCATTCCTAAACCATTAATCATAATTCTTTAAATATCCTATTCATACACCTATTGCCTACTCCTAAACCTATCATCCTATCGTCCTACAAACATAGGTCACAATCGGTATAATATATATACACCTCTTCTTCTTAGCATGTATGTTTTGTAATGGTTAGTATTTGCAGAGCGTTGAATCTGAAATAATCCACCTTCAAATCATATTCATAACACTATTTAAAGGTGTTATTTATATTCTTATATATCCTTCTAAATTATATACTGCAGCAAGGACATGACAAAAGTATATTTTGTTAATATAAATAATTCCAAAAATCGAAAATTTTGATTTTACTTACGATCGCTTATAATCGATCATTAATTGCCCGATAGCAATACTTCTTTTTCTTTACTTTTGAATTACTAATGTTTGTAAACGATTAAACGAAATTCAATTCATTCAAGATTCTCAAAGCAAGTTAATAACAATATTATAAGTACCCAGCTAGCTAACTGACGTCGGACCGCTGTCGGCAGGTCGTCGGCAAGATCGCGGTCGGCAAACAGACGTCGCGCCAACATTACGCCAACGTCGAATTTAAGTTGGAGGTTTTGGAAATGAAATCAGTCAGAAAATGGTTGTAGTTGAATGTCGTGCCGATGTCATTAAGCTGACGAAAAAAATACGTCTAAAAAAAAACGTCGCGCTAAAATCGCACCAATGCCGAAACTGATACCAATTTAAGAGCTCGATAGAGGGTTGTAATATTAATGTCGGGCCGATGTCAATAAACCAACATGAATATGACATCTCAAATATGACGTTGGGCCAATGTTGTACCGATGTCGGAATATATCATTTTAAGAGGTCGGTAAATGGTTGTGGAATTGATGTCGGACGGATGTTATTAATTGGACATCAATATGACATCACAAATATGACGTCAAGCCGATATCGCGCCGATGTCAGAATTGGTAGCAATGACACAAGTCGGCAAATAGTCATGAAATCGATGTTCAGCCGATGTCAATTTTCTGACATGAATATGACATCTTCAATATGACGTCGGGATAATTTCGCGCCGATGTTGGAACTGGTAGCAATTAAAGAGGTCGGTAAATGGTTGTAACATTGATGTCGGACCAATGTTTTTTATTGGACATCCATATGACATCTCAATTATGACGCCAAAGCGATATCCTGCCGATGTCATAAATGGCACCAATGAATCTAATCATTAAATAGTCATTAAATGGATGTTGTGCCGATGTCAATAATTCGACATGAATGTAAATATAAAATCGGCCTTCTATCGCCCTGATGTTAGAACTGGTAGTAATTTACGAGGTGGGTAAAACGTTGTGAAACTTATGTTGGGCCAATGTTATTAATTAAACATAAATATGACAACTCAAGTACAATTACTTTGGGCCTATACCGCACAGATGTCGGAACAATTTTAAAGGTCGGTGAAAGGTTGTTAAACATATATCAGGCGGATGTCATTGCTCCTACATAAATATGACATGTCTATTAAGACGTCAGTCCGATATTGTGATGATGTTGGATCTGGTAGCAATTTAAGAGGTCGGTACATGGTTGTGAAATTGATGTTGGGCCAATATTTTGAATTGGACCTCAATATGATATCTCAATTATGACGTCACACCGATATCTTGCCAATGTCAGAATTGGCAGCAATAAAACAAGTAGGCAAATGGTCATCAAATCGATGTTGCGCCCATGTCAATACTGCGACATGAATATGAGACCCCAAATTTGATGTCGGTCCCATATTGTGCCGATGTTAGAAGTTGTTAGCAATTTAAGAGTTCTGTAAATGGTGTTTAGTTTGATGTCAGCCCGATGTAATTTATTAGACATCTATACTATGACGGCAAACATATATTCCGTCGAAGACAGAACCTTCAGCAACGGAACAAGTCGGCAAATGGTAAAATTAATGTCCTGTCATTAATCCGTCATAAATATGACATCTAAAATATGGCGTCGGTTCGACAGTGTGCCGATGATAGAGCTGGTAGCAATTTAAGAGGTCGTTATAATGAATGGTTGTAAATTTGATGTCGGGCCGATGTAACTAATTAGACATCTGAAATATGACGTCAAACCGTTATCCCGTCGATGTCAAAACCGTTATCAATGGAACAAGTTGGCAAATGGTCATTAAATTAATGTCGTGCCCATGTCATTAATCCGACGTGAATAAGAGATCTCAAATATGACGTCGGGCTAATATCGCGCCGATGTTGGAACTGGTAGCAAATTAAGAGGTTGTTTAAAGATTGTAAAATTGATGTTGGGCTTATGTTATTAAATATACATAATATGACAGCTCAAATATGACGTTGGGTCAATGTTGTACCGATGTCGGAACTGGCGACCATTTGCCGGCTTGTTTCGCTGCCAGTTCTGACATCGGCATGATATCGCTATGGCGTCATCATTGAGATGTCAAATTCATGTCTAATCACTGACGTCGCCACAACATCAATTTAATGAACATTTTCCGAGTTGTGTCATTGCTGCAAGTTCTTACATCGGCTTGACATCATATTAAAGAGGTCACATTGATGTCTGATTAATAACATCGGACCGACATCAATTTTACTACCATTTACCGACCTCCTAAATTGCTATCATTTCCGTCATCGGCGCGTTATTAGCACGACGTCACATTGCACATGTCATGTCGAATTATTGACATCGGCTCAACATCACCTTAATGACTATAAGCTGATTTGATTCATTGTTGCCCATTCTGACATCGGCAGGATTTCGGTTCGACGTCAACATTTTTGTCTCCTTAATAATATCGACCCGAAATCAATTTCACAACCATTTACCGACCTCTCTAATTGCTACCAGTTCCAACATCGGCGTTAAATTAGACCGACGTTATTTATGAGATGTCATATTCATGTAGGACTATTGACATCGGCGCAACATCAATTTTATGACCATTTGCCGACTTGTTTTATAGCTGCCAGAGGTTGACATCGGCAGAATATCGCTATGGCGTCATCATTGAGATGTCATATTCATGTCTAATCATTGACGTCGGCATAACATTAATTTTACAACCATTTACCGACCTCCTAAATTGCTATCATTTCCAACATCGGCGCGATATTAGCCCGACGTCATGTATGTGTTGTCATATTCATGTCGGACTATTGACATTCGCGCAACATCAATTTTATGACCATTTGCTGACTTATTTCATAGCTGCCAGAGGCTGACATCGGCAGGATATCGCTCTGGTGTCATCATTGAGATGTCATATTCATGTCTAATCATTGTCGTCGGCACAACATCAATTCAACAACCATTAACCGACCTCCTAAATTGCTATCAGTTCCAACATCGCCGCGATATTAGCCCGACGTCATTCATGAGATGTCATATTCATGTCGGGCTATTGACATCAACGCAACATAAATTTTATGACCATTTTCCGAGTTGTTTCATTGCTGAATGTTCTTACGTCGGCGGGATATCGGCCTGACATCATATTGTCGATATCATATTGATGTTCAATTAATAACATTGTCCCGACATTACTTTCACAACCATTTACCGTCCTCTTAAATGGATGCCAGTTTAAACATTGGCGCGATATAAGGTCGACGTCAAATTGGAGATGTCATATTCATGTCGCAATATTGACATCGATGCAATATCAATTTTATGACCATTTGCCGAGTGGTTTCAATGCTGAATGTTCTTACGTCGTCGGGATATCGGTCTGACATCATATTGTTGATATCATATTGATGTTCAATTAATAACATTGTCCCGACATTACTTTCACAACCATTAAGCGACCTCTTAAATTGATACCAGTTCCAACATCGGCGAGATATTAGCCCGACGTCATGTATGAGATGTCATATTAATGTCGGACTATTGACATAGGCGCAACATCAATTTTATGACCATTTACCGAGTTGTTTCATTGCTGAATGTTCTTACGTCGGCGGGATATTGGCATGTCATCATATTGTAGATATCATATTGATGTCCAATTAATAACATTGACCCGACATACTTTCACAACCATTAAGCGACCTCTTAAATTGATACCAGTTCCAATATCGGCGCGATATTAGCCCGACGTCATGTATGAGATGTCATATTAATGTCGGGCTATTGACATTGGCGCAACATCAATTTTATGACCATTTTGCCGACTTGTTTCATAGCTGCCAGAGGTTGACATCGGCAGAATATCGCTATGGCGTCATCATTGAGATGTCATATTCATGTCGAATCTATTTTTATTGGGCCATTGGCGGAAATTGACGTTGGGCCAACATCGCAGAATGATGTCGTGACAATGTTGGGCTAGCGGATATTTTAACCTCGAGCCGACATCATAATGTTATGAAGATCCAATGTCATGAGACGATGTTGGGCCATTGTCGGAAATTGACGTTATGCCAATATATCACAAAATGACGTAGTGACGATGCTGGGCTGGCGGACATTTTAACCTCGAGCCAACCCGCGATGTACCGACATCCGGTCAACAACTTATGACATCGGCCCGACGTCAGGTGGCTAGCTGGGAAACTTGTTTGTGTCATGTTTCATATTTTAGATTTTAAATCATTCGAAGATAATAAAATGAAATTCCCTCAGGAAAATTATTAAAATCAATAATGCACTTATTATGACCCGTTATTCTTATTTTAAAATGTTTTAAAATGATCCATTTATGGCAAAGGGTTTGTAATGGAGACAACACATATAAAGGCAATGTAACAAACCTTTTTGAGCTTTGCATCCGACTGCTGCATTTGCGCAACTGTACGGGATAGCCACACCAGGCGTTTGTACAGAAACAGGCAGAAGCAGAAGCAATCTAGACTAGACACACATGGCGAGGCGATTATCGGGGCCGAGGGCACAGATAGAGTCTGTAATCCAATCAGCTTCGAGTATTCTGAGACTTGCAAACATAATATATTAGTGTGCCGTCACACTATGGCCACGCTCTGCCTGTTTGTGATCAAAGCGCACGGGAAACGCCGACAAATCGAGCGATTAATGACACAATGGTAGCTCGTTCACGCTCTTGCCACGACCTTAACACGCTCTGCGTACGCTTTGGCCACGCTTTCCGAGCTATTCACTGTGCACGCTCGGTGTATCTTTAACATAGGGAATTTTTTCTAATGTGGACGAGAACGAGTTTCCCGTCCTAGAACGACCGTTTCAGGGTGGCCCAGAAATAACGGAACGGGGTATTTGCCATTGTGATAATATGTTCACTGGATAGATAATCTTTTAAAAAGAAATTCGTTATTCCGAACACCCAAACAAAAACATTACTGTTGATGATATCAAAGTTCTTTTTAAAAGATTATCTATCCAGTGAACCTAGTCTGTATGTTTCTTTATAATGGAAAGTACCCCGTTCCGTTATTTCTGGGCCACCCTGTATAAGCAACTAATATGCGTATGACGTAATACTCCACGTTGGCACTGTTTAACAATAGTAACTAGGTCCGGTAAGCTCCGGCATACTTATCTTGCCGAACCTAGTTACTATTGTTAGGTTTGCCAACGGGGAGTCTATACGTCATACGAATATTATTTGCATACATCACAGAAGCGGTCTATTGGATGTAGTCAACCCGTGCTGTTCACTACCTGTTCGCTGCCTTTGAACCATTTTCGTTTTTAGTTAACGCGCGTTCACAATGACGTCGTTCCCTTCTACACACAATCATGACAAACACTCACACACACCTTACACTTTCAAACATACACATGCGCAAACACACGACCCGACTGAATTATTCAAACTCCAACACAGACACACACACACATACACGCATTCAATCACACAAAACACACACACGTATACTCACACGCACAAACATCCACTCCCGCACGCACTCGCACTCAAACAAACAACAATGCACACAAACACCCCACACATGCGCTCACACAAACACAAACCCTTACACACGCGTATACACACAAACACAACATTAATAAAACTCCCACACATACGCATACAGATACACAACACACACCCACACAAACACAAACACATGAATGCACACTCACAAATGCACACAAACACCCACAAACGCACATCCACATAAACACAAACACACGCACGCACACTCATCCACGCGAGCACTCAAACAAACACAAACACACGCACACACTCAAACAAAAACCCATACCCGTACACATACGCAGATACACACACGCACGCAGGCACTCGCATTCCAACAAACACAAACAAACACATATACACTCACAAACACACACACATGCACAAATGCGCACACACGTACACAAAGCCACACACGCACACATTCAAACACACACGCATACACCAGTTATATACTCCACCACACATACACATAGACATACACGTATAAAACACACACACATACATATACATGTTGATACTTCTCTGATTACGTTATTCTGAAGACGGTGCACTTGATTTTCCGACGAACCTGAAATCGAGCATGAACTAGTGCTCAGATTGGCCAGACGACGAGAGAGAACGTAAGTGACGTAATTTCTCGCCTAAATGACGTCATTTCTTCTAGTAGGGGCCACAAATATGGGTGTTCACTGCAGTTTGGGGTACAATTGTTTTACTTGGCATACAAACTCCTTGGATCAAAAGAAGAACATTTATCCAAAGAGACACCCTGTATCAATTATGGAAATTAGGCCTAATTTGCATAGATACAGAGTGTCTCTTTTGACGAATTTTCTTCTTTTGATCCAAGGAGTATGTATGCCAAGTAAAACAATCGTACCCCAAAATGCAGTCATGGACCCCTTAACCACGCCACTACTCGTCGTTCTCAGGTTTGCGAAAAGTCCGTAATAGCTCATAACAATGAGACGAGGTCATTTGCTCTACGCTCTCGACACGATCTCCACACGCTCTGGACACGCTCTCTGCGATCCTATACCATGCACGCATGTAGTTGAACACACTCAGTGCGTTTCCTACTAGCACACTACGCATGTTCTTGGCGTAGATCTGTTTTGAAAACTGGGGTGGGGGGGATGGGGAGGGTTATTATTGTTGACTATCATTGTTATTATTATTATTATTATTATTAGTAGTAGTAGTAGTAGTAGTAGTAGTAGTAGTAGTAGTAGTAGTAGTAGTAGTAGTAGTAGTAGTAGTAGTAGTAGTAGTATCATGATTGTTAGTATGCAATTCAGACAAATGTAATTTGGAAACTTAACTTTTGGGGAAATGGGGGTGTCTGTACCATCGATATAAAAATGTATATCGATGGTCTGTGCACGCTATTCCCCCACACCAAAGACTAGAGGTATACACCCACCCCCCCCCCCCCCCCGGATCTTCTCCGATGTGTATTTTATTGATGAGTGATTCAGTCTATTGATGGGGGAGCAGAGTCGACAGTCGATGCTTGAATCTGAATATTCTGGGAAACCTAATGCATTATAGCCCCCCCCCCCTCCCTTGGAATGGCAAGCAAAACAGCCACAAGCATCAGACTTTACTGGCGTACACAGGTTTTTTTATGGCGAGAGGGGGGGGGGGGGGGGCGTGTCTGTCAACAAACTGAGACCGAGCCAACTGGTTGTGTTGGCGGGTATCGAGGACCGAAGCGGTTGTATATTAATAATGTTAGTTTTCTAAACAGTGTATGAACATCGTGGTTTTGCGACCGTTTTTTTTTTTTGGGGGGGGGGGGGGGGGGAGGGGGGACGTTGGGAACGTGTCGGCGAGATTTTGGACAAAACACTCATATATTTGCGGGACATACGGTGTGCGTATGTCCCCATTCATTGGAGCCTCATATAATTTGTATGCCGCCATGCCAGGTTTTAGGCAGAAATTGAGTTTCCCCCAAATGTACATTATTTTTGCCCGGACATGCCATTTTAAATTGTGACATCATTTTACCTATAGTTGAAACGTGTCAAACTTCGCAATCTATAGCCTAGGCTATAGCGTCCACTAGCAGAAGTGCTGGAATAGATCGGCAAGAATGTCTTTTGTTCAACTTGGGAATGAATGAGAAGATTATGACACTTGTGTGAAAAGATATCCTCCCATGCATGGACATACAATAGCCCCTGAACAAAGAGTAGATCGCCGAAGACCCAAGTTCGTTTTTCAACATGTCCAAAGCGAACGCCGAGCTCCTATGTCCTGCTCGTTTGTTCATCGAGCTATTGACTGTGCATTCATGGAAGGATATCTATTGAGGCATGTGAGATAATCTTCCCATTCATTGTCCACTGCGTTGCCAATTTGCTAATTTAACTTGGACGCCGCGGGATCGGGAGCGGCGCGAGAGCGGCCAAGAGAAGTGTACGATCTTAACAATGGCAAACAATGAACGCCGCTCTCCACACGACCTCCACACGCTCTCCCCACGTCCTCCACACGCTTCCAATTTTATGAATGGGGATTAGGAGCGGCGCGAGGTCGACGCGAGAGCGTAGCTATGTCTGACGGGGGTTTAAACACGCACATACACATCAGTCCATGTTTCGTGCTGTGTTACACGAATTTAAAGCTCGAAACAAATAGTGGTGATCCAACTAATCACAGTGCAGATATTTTGTGTCGGCGTGCAGCGCGGTATGGTTTTTTGTTTGCACGAGCACGACCCCTCAAGTCGACTGTTGAGTCGCACGGGACTTTCTATAGAATTTGCGGGATATTTGTACTTTGTCTTCGAAAAGATCGCGACACAAAACTGATTAAGATATATAACATTTCTGATGGAGTTGTTAAATTAACCGTAACCTGCACGCAGTAACATTACAAACTAATAGTTATAACTCCACCAATGTCTTTTGTAAATCTTCCAAAAGTGGAAGCATATTTCATAGCTATCTTCAGTACCTAACCCAAACATGCACCATTACGGTACAAACTAATAGTTCTAACTCTATCATGCTCGACGGTAATTAAAAACCCTGTTATCGTTATGAAAGAGACGTTACAAATCAACAGGGCACTCTCTCTCATTGGTTTTAGCCATTTTCATACAAAATTGTGCATTTTACCTTTTTCTAACCAATGATTCAGTAGAGGTATCATCAACAACTTTTAAAAACCTAGTTAGGTTTTGTTTTCAAAGTAGTCTGTAAGCATTTTAATTTTTTTGTTTCAAAAATGTCAAATTGTCCTCAGCCGGTAAAATTATGCATAGAATATGTTTATGGATATGTCAGCCGTTTCTGGACCGATTTAGATCAAATAAAGTTTATTCTGTCTTCAAAAGTGTATCATTATCTCACAACAAAATTAGTTTGTGTTAGATTTGGTATAGAACCAGCCGTTACTGAAAGAAATGTACAAAAGATGCTTCCGTATTTTTCAAAATTGAAAAACTTTCATCTTGGTTAAAACCATAGTCTAGAGAGCGCCCTGGGTTATCATGACTAATGGCTCTTTTTAAATGCCGGATACCATGCTTTTACTCAGTCATTTGCAATGTTTCAGTCCTTTCGACATCATTTCGAGCATGGTGGAGGAATAACGCAATCTATGAAGCGCGTTCGCACATTTTGGTCCGAACCTGCCCCCCCCCCCCCCCCCCCCCCGGACGCATTTTTGTTTGTGCATGCCGTTGAATGGACTACGCACCTAGTTTTGGACGAAGTGTGTCTCTAGGCTTGCATGATACGTTTGAGGGCGAGTCTTATTCTAGGCCTAAAGGAGATACATCGTGAATCTTGCATGACACGTTTGAGGGCGAGTCTTATTCTAGGTCTAAAGGAGATACATCGTGAAGCTTGCAAACAGACATCACCGAATGTACGTGTTTAGTTTGGGAAAGCATGGGAAAGGTTTTGATTGATATCCCACATAGATGAATTTGAGAGAGAAAGAGAGATTTAGGAAAGAGGAAATTGATCAATGATAACATGTTTCATATATCAATTTACAATCATTTATGTATGTGTTTAATGTAATTTATTATAATAGTACCTCTCCATCAAAAAACATACACCGATCCCATAGACAACACTAGCTGCTAGAAGTCCACATGAAGCGGAACTTGAAAAGCATCTACAAAGACCCTTACTAAATGCAGCCACCTCTACAAACAGAGTTGAAGTGCATGCTCCTTATATGCTGCATCTCCATTCATTCAGCCCACACCATATATACCTGGTCAGAATCGTGTCATCAGTGATAGAGGCTGTAGTCAGTGTCAATGACAACCGAACTGTAAAAGAACAGTGGTTGTTGATGCAATGTGCGCCATATGTCACTGGCCATCTCATAAAGGTGAAGCATTTGAAGCAGCCACTGAATGGCATGCAAATTTATTGCTGGAAGAATTTCCCTTCGATACTGATATCATACACATTTGTAGTAACATATACACTTAGGCCAGCCTGAAGTCTGCTGAACAGGAACAGAGGTGTGCCCTATCCAAATGAGTCAAAGTGTATGAAGTCAGTGGGAAAGGCGGTGTGATTATGGACAGCTTGAACCTTATCCTGGTCAAAGCCATCTGTACATTAGTGGTGGATTCAAAGAAGACAGAAAATACTCTTGTTCTCGCAGTGGGGTCTGCTATGGAGGTTCCTGCCCTTAGATGTACACAAGAGGAATGAAGAGGTTGTTACAAGAGTCTTACTTTACACATTCTACAACAGAGTAGTTAACATAGTCGACAGAGTAGTTATTTATGTCAATGACACTGACGTCAAAAGTACGTCTCACTGATCTACAAGAGCTGTGGGTGAGGACAGCCCAGAATCGGAACAAATCGACACTGTTGGTAAAAAAACAAAAAAACCTGTCAATGCTTTTTAACAGATGACATTATCAATCAGACACGAGAACTCGCAATGGATGTGTACATTACCACAGCAGACCAGTTTAAGGATTCCGATCTTGGAAAACTGACAGCTTAACAGTTCTTGAACAACGGTACTAAACTCTCTTGAAGCTACTGCCTCCTAAAGAGGACGCTTTTCTATTTTATCCCAAAACGAAATTCTCATGCCATCATTGATAAAAAAAATGCGCACATCCCAAGCCAACATTCCATCATGTACAGAGTGTGGATAGTCCCTCAATGATGGTAAAGCAGTTCTAGTGTAAAATACACAGCAATCCTGAGCAAGACAATATCATATCACAAGCACAAATCCGTGTCATGCGCAGAACTACATTGCTCTTGCCTGGTGCAGCTGTTTTTCCTCTTTTCCTCTTGAGATTCTTGTTAGGGTGTCGAAGGTGTTGAGCGTCATAAGTCTTTTCTTCTTCTTATCACTGGAAAAGGGCCCTGTTAGCACACATAGATCCATTAGCATTGGTTATAGGGTCGCCCGATTTGACGACATTTTGAAGTAAAACTGAAAACGTTTTGTTCTGATTTTTAGGTTTAAACGTTTGGTTCATGCATTTTGTTTTAACGTTAATAAAGTTAAACTACTATGCTTACCAAATATGCTGTTTTTATTGTCCTTTGAAATCCGAATCGTAACGTTTGAGCTCCTTTTCTCTGGAAAAATAAATAGTTGCTGCACACCCTGAAACGTAGTCCGCATGTACACAAATTATGAACCCTGATGAAGGGCCTATTTGCTCAAAATACAAATTTGCGGCGGCGAGCGAGGCGGCGAAGCGAAGACTCAGGGATCGAATAGCGCATCACGGTCGCGTCTGAATAGTCATACACTAGTATTCAAGAGCAAGCTTCCTGCGCGATTTCTCGTCGGTAGATGGCATCAGCCAGGTATGTCGATGCTTCTGCTCTTTCCTATATGTTGCGTGTAAATGGTCCAGTAAACTGGACCAATTTACTAGTAGATGTGCCTGTTAGTGCCTTCTAAAGGGCCGGTCATACTTATACTGCAAAGAGGTCATACTGCAAAGTGGGAGATTGTTCCAAATTATCGAACCTAAATACTGAAAGGATCTTTTCATATAGTCTTTGTTTGGCTTAATTACATATAAAGGATTATCGATGGCATATCTTGTAAATATATGCGGAGTTCTAAAAAAATACCATAACCTTCAAATACTGTGGTGAAAGTCCATTTATAACTTTAAACATATACAAACAAAATTGATAATTAACTCTTTTTAAAGCAGATTGCCAGGTAAGTTGTTTCAACATCAACACATGCGGTGTAAGAAAGTCCGCATTCAAAATCAAGCGAGCGTATCTATTTTGAAGACGCTGTACTTTCAAAATCAAATACTTAGCTGAATTTCCCCATATTATCAAACCATAATCAATGTGTGGAAGAATTAAACCATTATAAAGCAGAGTCAAAACTTGTTTCGGTTAATATTTCTTAATTTGTCTAATATACCCAATAGTCCTGGCTAGCTTTGCACATACCAAATCAATGTGTTTATCAAACTTAAGAGTATTATCAAGTATGACCCCTAAATACTTAAATTTATTTACCTGTTCAATAATAACATCTTCGCGCTCAAGCACAATTTGTTTATTGTGTACTTTTGTATGTGTGCCAAATAACATAACTTTACTTTTTTTTTCGTATTTAACTGTAAATCATTTTTCTCTACCCATTCCATAACTCTATTTAATTCAATTTGCAATTTCGTCTGGACAGATAAATAATCTCGACCTCTACAAAATAGGGCAGCGTAGAGACTTAATTTAGTTTGGTCAGAATATTAAAAATCACACATGTCATTTATAAAGACAACAAACAACAATGGACCCAAAATTGACCCCTGTGGGATACCCATTTTAACATTTCGAAAGCTTTATAGTTTTCCATTGTAGCACACACACTGATTTCTGTCCGATAAATAATTGGTGAACCAAGCTAACTCGAAACCACATATACCATACCTTTCTAATTTACTCAATAATATGCTATGATTTACAGAATCAAACGCTCTTTTAAACTCAA
The DNA here is from genome assembly GCA_037951105.1 of Echinarachnius parma. Taxonomy (NCBI): domain Eukaryota; kingdom Metazoa; phylum Echinodermata; class Echinoidea; order Clypeasteroida; family Echinarachniidae; genus Echinarachnius; species Echinarachnius parma. The sequence goes on from JBAMJV010003704.1 coordinate 140,555, forward strand.
GAAATAGAGCTCCAGTTATATACCCATTATCAATATTATTCAATAAATAGTCATTAACATCAATCAATGCTGTTGTAGTTTAATGTAAAGGACGAAATCCAGATTGACACTGGCTTAACAAATCATTGATTGTAAAATAATTGTACAGTTGAGCGTGAACAGCCTTTTCAAGTATTTTCATGATATGACACAGAACAGAAATAGGCCTATAATTGCTTGTTTGATCCTTTTCACCAGATTTATAAATGGGGGTAATTTTAGCCCTTTTCCATTCCATTGGTATGGATCCTGAGGTAATTGTTGCGTTAAAAATGTGGGTCAAAGGTTTAGTTATAAATGGAGCTGCTTCTTTCAATAAACGGGGGTGGATATTATCAAGACCACTTGACATACGTACTGAAAGGTTGCGTAGCTCTTTAGCGACAAAGTCGTCCGTAATCTTCTTAAATTGAAAGGTAGAGTTAGTTACTTGATCAATGTCATCACGCTCAACTGCATTGGCATTGTTATCCTGGACAAAATATTCATTGAAAGCATTAGCTATATCAATGTCTTCTGTTAATAGACCAGACTCAATACGTAGTCCTGTACAATTTGCAGATTAAAGGGGGTTTTACACCGGGCCCTGCGTAGAGTTGCGTGGAGTTGCGTAGTGTTGCGTACCGACTACGCCGAGTGTACGCTGCCCTACGCAACTCTACGCAACTCTACGCTGAGGTACGCAGAGGGGTACGCGAGATGGACGCAAAAAATTAAACATGTTTAATTTTTTTCGCGTACTGTCTGCGTAGACACTGAACGCAGAAAGTACGCAAGTCTACGCAACACTACGCTACTGTACGCCATGCCAACGCAAGTCTACGCAACACTACGCTACTGTACGCCATGCCTACGCAATAGTACGCTGCCCTCACTACGCCAGTCCGACGAAACATCTACTCGCGGCCCCTACTAGCGTTAATTGACGAAGAATGTTTTTTGTTCTCGAATACGCGGGGAATACGCAGCCTATTTTGGCGTACTCGGTACGCCACACTACGCAACTCTACGCAAATCCGGTGTAAAAGGGGCTTTAAGCCCCTTTCACACCGGATTTGCGTAGAGTTGCGTAGTGTGACGTACAGAGTACGCCGAGAGAACGCCGAAATAGGCTGCGTATTCGTGAACAAAAAACATTCTTCCGCAATTAACGCTCGCAGGAGCCGCGAGTAGATGTTTCGTCGGACTGGTGTAGTGAGGGAAGCGTACTATTGCGTAGGCATGGCGTACAGTAGCGTAGTGTTGCGTAGACTTGCGTTGGCATGGCGTACAGTAGCGTAGTGTTGCGTAGACTTGCGTACTTTCTGCGTTCAGTGTCTACGCAGACAGTACGCGAAAAAAATTTAACATGTTTAATTGTTTGCGTCCATCTCGCGTACCCCTCTGCGTACCTCAGCGTATAGTTGCGTAGAGTTGCGTAGGGCAGCGTATATACACTCGGCGTAGTCGTTACGCAACACTACGCAACTCTACGCAACTCTACGCAGGGTCCGGTGTGAAACCCCCTTAAGTCTGGCTTGACAAACTTTTCAAAGTTTTCCACGTACAGTTTGTATCACCAATACTATTTTCAAATAGTTCAATATAATAATCTTTCTTTAAGCGTTTCCCTAAATTATTCACTTTGTTTCGTGCGTGTTCATAATCACACCAAATACTATCACTTTTAGTTTCATCAAATTTACGTTTCAAATACTCACGTTGTCTAGATAAATCTAAAAATTCATCTGTCAACCATGGTGCTCCATTAGCCCGTTTTCAAACTGACACATATGGTGCGTATTTATCACACAGTTTTATGAAGGCATCATTAAAATGTTTCCACAAATAGTTGACATCATGTGAATTATAAAAATCATCCCCGAAAAGATATTCACCTTCTCTTACAAAGTCAGGAACATTAAATCGTTTAAAGCTCCTAAATTTACTTATTTTTGGTTTGCACTGAGCCTTAATTTTTTTCATATTAATAAAAACAAGTGAATGATCACTAAGTCCGACTGGGATTATGCCGGATTGTATATCTTCTTTAAATGCTGGTACAACAACCAAGTCAATGCATGAGGTACTATTTGGTGTCACACGAGTTGGGCAATCAATCATTTGCTTTAAATTAAACAAAGTACATAATGAATTTAGCTTCTGATGCAAGGGGTTATCCGTCAATACATTACAATTCATTAAGAACAATATTATGTGTTTCACCGTAAACATTTTCAACATTACTTTCTAATTTATTAAAAAAATCAACGTGGGAGCTTGGAGCACGATAGACTATACCAATAGGCCAAGATCTTGAGTTTGGTATTCTGATTTCTACCCACATGACTTCGATATCATCACATTCAAGATCTCTGCGGCGCGAATAGCATATAGAATACTTAATGTAGCAACATATTCCACCTCCTTGACAGTCTCTATCTCTCCTTTCTAATGAGTAACCATCTATTGTTAAATGTAGACACACGATCTCATCCAACCATGTTTCGGACATCGTAAATACATCAATCGGATTAGAAGACAAAAGGGTTGAAATGTGATCCACCTTCTTCCTCAAACTTCGTATATTTAAGTGTGATATTTTAAAACCTTTATTTACTTTGCCATCGATTACATCATAAACTTTGGTTGACCTATCATTATCAACAAATATATTCCTAACCGGATTATTAGTTACATGTGTATGAACATCTTGCAATGGTATTGCATTGGTAGTATTTCCAGATGATTTTTCTTCATTGGTATCCACATCATAAAATGGTAATTGTTTTAAGATGCATACTGGACATTGTCATCCCCAAAATTGTTCATTTTCATCATCATATGCTACATTAGATATATTAACACATTTAGTATGAGTCCATTTTTGACAATTTGTACATAAAATTGCTCTTTGATTTGATTTTACAGTTTTGCTACAACAGACACAAGGATATCTTATGACCATTGTTCATCGTTCTTTTGATATTATAACGAAAGTCATTTTTCTAATGAAATTAAAGTCTATTCAGTTCATCTTTGCTGCGCACGTGGCGAGTCATTGTGCCTCGTCAAGTTTTCATCGATGCAGATGCCCGTCCCCTTCAGCTTCCTCCGGTTGGAGAGAACCTCGCGCCTCACTCGGTATGTCGTGAACTTCACGATGATTGGTCTCGGTGGTTTCCTGTTGTTGGTCTCGGCATTATTTTCCTGCCTCCGTCTCGGCTGGATGCGGTGGGATCGATCAATATCCCCCTTCTGGAGAGGAACATCGAGATGTCGTGACGCAATGTCACAAACGACGTTTGTTGTGTCCTCAGCCTGCTCCTGTTTCACACCGAAAACTAGAAGACAGTTTCGGCGGGAGTATTGTTCCATGTCATTAATTTCCCTCTGCAGGTTGTTGATGTTGTCTGATTGTTTGTCAATCAGCCCTTTCATGATGTTGATCTCCTTTGTCTGTTGTTCGGTGGTGATTCGTAGTTCCATGATCTCCCCTTCATTCTTCTCAAAGCGTTCGACGAACTTAGCTATATGTTTGTCAATGGACTTTGACACTGCTCGCTCAATAGCGTCGAAGAACTCTTTACTCTTGAATGCCTCACTCACGATCTCTTGGCAAATCGCCTTCACGGTTGTCTTGGTAACGGCAGCCATCATTGCCATTGTTCGAAGTTGTTGTATGCGGTCACTATAGTGATGTGCGTTGTCATAAACCAAAATAGAATTTCACATACATGGGACTCAAGCAGTAGTTTCTGAGTTCAGCTTTTCAAATCAGAGGTATGTTCAAAGTTGTATACTTTCACTATTCACTTTCACTTTCACTTGAGCAGTTCTAAGCAAGTTGTCAAATTTTGTGCTTTAAAATGTTCTGGACCAAGAGTGCCGATGCTGGTTTTGTGCACGATGAAGTACGCTAGGGTACGTTTGAGTACGTAGCGAAGTACGTTTGACTGCGTCAGACTTCGTTAAACTACGTTAGACTATGTTAGACCTCGGTTTAGTGCGTTAAGCATTACGGATGCCTTTTAAAGGGGAATTAACCGTTATTCATTTTGACCTTACTGGATGTGATGAGAGCATAACTACTATCAATTCTAGTCACTTATTTCCTCATGAATATTCCCAATAATGAATGAATAATCAATATGTTATGGCCCCAATGTCGTCTGCTTTCAATGCCAACAGGAGGCGGGTCATTTCTTCAACTTCTCGCGGTGAAATGACGTGTCAGGCGGAGAACACAATAGCGGGTTACGATAATGCTATTGTGTTCTCCGCCTGCCACGTCATTTCACCGCGAGTAGTTGAAGAAATGGCCGCCTCCTATGAGGCATTGAAAGCAGACGACAGTGGTCCATAAAATATTGATTATTTTTGTAATCGGGAATATTCATGAGGAAAATAAGTGACTAGCAATGATAGTTAGTTATGCTCTCATCACATCCAGTAAGTCAAAAAGGATAAGGGTTAATTCCCCTTTAACGTACCGCTCTTTTGAACATGTTCAAAAACTAAATCGAAGATCAACGGCTCCCCCGAGTTAATACCAAGTTAGCACGGACAACTACGGTACGGTACGTTCAACTACCTTAAAGAACCTTCAACTACGGTTCAACTACGTTAGCCTCCACTACGTCCAACTACGTCCATTACCGCAAGTATGACCGGTGTCATAGCATATTCTGTCTCCACGGATAGCCTGTCCCCCCCGCAGGATATCCTAGCATATTCTGACGGATTCGTCAGACTGGTCCTAGGATCAGCTGACTAGGGACGTAATATTCTGTATAACGTTGGCCCGTCGGAGCTTAATCAGTCTGTCGGATACTGTGTCCCCATTCGGTTTATGTATAACACATTTTGGTGACCTTTGGATGTTTCTATTGTAATTTATATACCGTAGTGGCTAGAGAACTTGGCCAGTCACACATAGATATACAGTGCGCCATTGACTGTGTACACTACGGTCCTACGGTGGGGGGATTGGGGATTGCGTTATACAATCAAAAGAAAAACAAACTATAATGTTTAATTGGCGTAGACAAGGGAGGGAGGGCTTGCGTAATAAAATCAAAAGAAAAACAAACTATAATGTTGTATTGGCGCAGTCAAGGTAGGAAAGGGGGGGGGGGGTGTTTTTTTTTCAAGTTCTATATAAATAAAGAGAATACAAAACTTTGATTTCAGATTGCCGTAGCCATGGGGTGGGTGGCCGGGGGGGGGGGGGGGGGGGGGGGTGGCCTTGCTTAAAGCCCAATACCAGTTTCGGGAAAGTAGCCAAATACATTCTATATTTGATCAGTATTGTTGAATATGTATTGAAATAGGGCTTGTGTGGTGAAATCCGACCCTATAAGCATCGTTAAATACAGAAATATTGGAAGAAATCAATATCCGCCTGTGAAATTCAGAAATCCACCGCAAATTCAGATCCGTAAGCGCCGCTAGCGCAGCGGGAGATATCGACGACGACGAGAGAAGCCCGTGTAGCGGACAGCCTCGTTGAAAGCCCATGTGCACTAATACACGTAGCGTATGGGCGATTCCGCGATGGCGATATCTATTTCATTGAAATAAATATAAAATTTCGCAAATATATCAATTAGTAGGTGGTTTCTTTGCCAAATTTGGATAATACTATATTAGTAGAATTATATTTTTTCACATTATTGGTAATAAAAGCCTCCACTTTAATTTGTTTAGAGGGGGGCGTTTCCAAAACTGGCCTTCGAGGCACAAAAACAAATCATAATTTATAAATGACGTAGCCAAGGGGAAGAGAATGCCTGGGGGTGGGGGGCAAGAGAAAAACAAACTATAATTTATGATTGGCGTAGCCAAGGGAGGGGGGGGGGGGGTGGCTTTCTTAAGACAGGTTCTACATGAATAAAGAGACAAACAAACTATCATTTATTATTGGCGTAGCCATGGGTCGGAGGAGGGGGGGGGGGGGGGAGATGGCTTGCTTATAAGACAGGTTCTATATAAATAAAGATAAAAACAAACTATAATTTATGATTGGCGTAGCCAAGGGAGGGGGGGGGGGGCTTGCATAAGACAGATTCTATATAAACAAAGAGAAAACCAAACTAATTTACGATTGGCGTAGCCATGGGTGAGGGGGGGGGGGCTTGCTTAAGTCAGGTTCTATATAAATAAGAAGAAAACAACCTATAGTTTATGATTGGCGTAGCCATGGGTTGTGTGTGGGGTGGGGGGGGGGGGGGGGGGCTTGCTTAAGACAAATTCTATATAAATAAAGAAAAAAAAAGCTATGTTCAGACTAGCGTAGCCACAGGGGGGGGGGGCTTGCTTGATAAACTAAAAAGAAAAACAAACTATAATTTATGTCGGCGTAGCCAAGGGATGGTGCGGGAGGTGGTGTGGCGGGGGGGGGGAGGTGGGGGCTTGATTCAGGGGCACTTTCTGCCCATATGTCCGTTTCTTTGGGAGCCCCTGCAGAGCACGACTGAATTCTAGGGCACTGCCCAACTCTTTGGTGACCCCATCATAAGCCTGAGGGCTCTGTCCTTCATTTTGGGAGCCCCGCCCTAAGAATATATGAACCCTGGGGGAATCGCCTATCTCATCGATGACCCCTTCAGAAGCTTGGGGTCTCCGTCCTTCATTTACAGAGCCCCCTCTCATCATATCATAAGACCGGATTCTATTAAATGTCCCCTCCAAGTATCTTTGAAACTCGGTGGCTCTGTCCATCTCTTTGGGAGCCCCATCCGAGCATGAATAAAGTCTAAGGCACCGTCCAACTTTTTGGTGACCCCCTCAGAAGCCTGGGGGCTCCGTCCTTCTTTTGGGGAGCACCCTCTAAGCATGAATGAAGCCCCCCCCCACCCCCTGTGGCTACGCCAGTCTGAACTTATAATTAGTTTTTTTCTTTATATACAACCTGTATTAAGCAAGCCCCTCAGCCCCACCCCCCACCAAACCCATGGTTACGCCAATCTAAAATTATAGTTTGTTTTTCTCTTGATTTCCCAGGTCGAAATTCCCATAGAACCAAGACCCATAGGAATCCCATAGACACCCATAGGCCTAATGGTTTCTATGGGATCCTATGGGTTTCAATAGGGAAAGTGGAACATGGGTTTCTATGGGTCTTAGGGATTCCTATGGGTCTTTCTATGGGTTTTGATTTTGGGGACTTTCGACCTGGTAAATTTCTATGGGTCCCATAGAACATCATAGAAAACCCATAGAACATCATAGAAAAACCCATAGAAAACCCATAGGGGTCCCATAGGATTGTCCCATAGTTTCTATGGGAATTTCGACTTGGGTATATGATGGGTGATGATGATGATGAAGAATTATGGTCATGAGGATGGTGATAATGATGGCAGTGAGGTTTGTGGTGATGATGATGATGATGATGATGATTATGATGATGATGGCAGTGATGATGATGAATAATGGTGATGATGATGATGATGATGATGATGATGCGGTGGATGACGATGAGGGTGATACGAAATTCTTTAAAAGAACAAGATTTCCCCCAAAATTTGAGGTGCTTTGCCCCTCTCCTCCCCCCCCCCCCCCCCTCCTCTGCCCCCCCCCTCCCTGCCCGCATACAAAGTCCTATACTAAAATGGGAGGGAGAGAGGGAGGGAGAAAGGAAGGAAGGAAGGAAGGAAGGAAGGAAGGAAGGAAGGAAGGGAGGGAGGGAGGGAGGGAGGGAGGGAGGGAGGGCGAGTTGGTGGGAGTGTGTGAAAAAAGGGATATGAAGGAGAAAGTGCTAATGATTTTGCATTTATTATAATGTACTTGAAATGGTGCAATCCTGGTGCTTAAAAACATAAACCATAATTATGCCACATTATGTATGATCCAACAACAAAGCTTACAGCCTAAAATAAGTCCCGAGGGAGCGAAGCGACCGATTGCTGGGGCAGCGCCAGAGGGTTTTGGAGGGGGTATTGGGTATCCCCCTCCCACGGGGACGATTTTGCATTTATTTACTTTAAATGGTGCAATTTGGTGCACGTCACACAAGCATCCAGAGTAATGCCAGCCTACACGGGAACTACGTGGCCCGGTACAGAAAAATTACTCTACCCCAGACCATACGCAAGTTACACAACAAACTGAGATAATCTGTTCGCGCGCGTCGCGCGCAGCGAAAACATAAATTGGATGTAAAAATTATTTTTTGAACGTTAGAATTAACAAGTCTTAGCTCATACATTTTGTTTTTTCCCACTCTTCTTCTTCTTTTTTTTTTTTTTTTTTTTTTTTTTTTGGGGGGGGGGGGGGGGCAAAAACGCGATTTGCCCCCCCCCCCCCCACTTTTTGGATTGGGGGGGGGCGGTTGCCCCCCACTTCCGGCGCCTATGTCATGGCCACATCTACATAGTATTTTGCGATTAAAGCGCGATCATCTTTCGTTCAAAAGTTGCGCCTACGACACGGAGAAGTTGACGGTGGTGCAGAAATCACGTATTTACTTGAGCTACAATTAAATCATCATTTTTATCTAGCGCCAAGTTACATCACATGTGTAACTCTAGAGAACGCTAGCGCGAAGCGCTGGCGTTTCTAGACCCACCTTACTGCCACCGAAATTTTCCATTTTTGTGTGCACGATAATTTGTGCTTAATATGATACGGTACATACTACCGAAGAGAGCACAAAATATGTGATACAAACTTGGCGGTGGATACAATGATGATTTTTTTGCTCCATTCCGTATCAAAATGAGTGATTTATGCACCTCCTCGACTTCTCTCCGTATCGTATCGCCACTTTTGAACGATCGATGATCGCGGTTTGGTCGCCGTTCAAGTCGCCCGCCGATTCCAAGTAAACGACAGATCGATCTGACGCATAAGTCTGTACGACAACTAAATGCCCGCGTCAGATCTGCCGTCTATTTGGAATCGGCGGGCGACTTCGATCGTTCAGAAGTCGCGATACGACACGGAGGTGCATAAATCAGTCATTTGTATGTAGAATAGAGCGAAAAATCATGATTTTTATACGCCGCCAAGTTGTATCACATATTTGTGCTCTCATCGGTGGTAAGTACCGTATCTTATGTATCATTTAAGCACAATTATTGTGCATACAAAAATAAGCGCTTTGCGCCGGCGTTCTCTAGAAGAAAGTGCAAGTTTTGGGGCTTGAGTAGGTGGTTGTAGAGCACCAGCGCTAGAGTTAGGGTTCTAGTAACGCTCTATGGTGCAATCTGAGCCTTATTTTCCCATCTTTTTTACACTTAAATTAATAGACTTACAGTTATAAAGTGTGCACTTTGTTGTGTAGGGGGGGGGGGGGGGGGGCCCATACCTATACTTATGTGTAAAATACTTTGTATGTTACACATATGGCCAACCCGTATACTATTGTGATGTTGTTTCTAGTTTGAACATCATTCCTTAAATCTTTACTTAAATTGTGTTTTATTAATAAGAATACAATCTTTGTCCCAACAGCACTCAAAAAACACGAAGATTTTATGAAATAAAGGCAATTTAAAAGGAAATAATCTTGAAGAGTGGATTTTTCATTACAGTAGCAGACAACATTCTTGAAAACCGATGAATAGACTGTTATTTCTTTTGTGTGTGTTGTTTAGCAACATAATCCTATCTAGTCTTCTTGCCAAACTGGCACTGCCATGTTATACCCAAACAAAATTGTGTTTGAGTTTAGGGTCCCCCTCGAATAAATTGTGTTTTTGAACCCCCCCCCCACTCCTTTCCTCATAGTCATGGAATTGCATTGATCGGGGGGGGGGGGGGTGGGGGGTGCATGGTAAGGTGGGCCAACCACTATCCACCCCCAATAATATTTGTGTTCAATTTCAATGTAATACCTCCCATCATCTCAGCAATGGGGGGGGGGGGGGGGGGGGGGT